>OZ017784.1:13349822-13402145 GCA_963969325.1 Lycopodina hypogea | reverse complement strand
TATGGAGTGGAGGCTTTGCTTGGTGAGTTAAGAATTGACACACATGATAACATGTGATGTTCATGTTCCAGCCACTGATTACATCTCAGGAAACAAAACCCAAGTTACACCTCTAACTAAACCTTGCACAGGTTGTAGTTATTGTTATTATTATTATTGTTGTCGGTCACCAATGTTAATCTAATAGCCTTGTTAGTCTCCTGGCAACAACTGGGAAATCTCTATTGTAATTCATTGTCTTCACAATTGCTGTGAGGTACTTGTTGGTCACTGACCTGCTGACCTCAACCTGCTGACCTCAACCTGCTGACCTCAACCTCTGCACTCAACTAGCTCAGTGATTGGAGAATCAGATGGATGCCTGGGTAGATGGAAGCCTGAGTAGATGGAAGCCTGGGTGGATGGAAGCCTGGGTGGATGAAGCCTGGATGGATGGAAGACTCGGTGGATGGAAGTCTGATTAAGAGCATAAATGAAGTGTGTCATATTGCCCAAATAAGTGTATTTGCATGTAATCCACCATTGATGGGCTGTGATCACAAAATTGTCTTACTGGAGGACATGTCTTATGGAAGGACATTTTTTATGGGAGGTCATGTCTCATTAGAGGATATGTCTTACTAGAGATCATGATTTATGGGAGGACATGTCTTAATGGAAGACATGTCATTTTATTGAAATACGTGTCTACAGGAGAACATATTCTACTGGAAGACATGTCTTATTGGAGTATATGTCTTACAGGAGAACATGTCTTACTGGAGAGGGTGTCTTACTGGAGGATATGCCTTACCAGAGACTATGTCTTATAGGAGGACATGTCTTATGGGATAATATGTCTTATTAGGGATATGTCTACAGGAGTACATGTCTTACTGGAAAACATGTCATATTGGAAGACATGTCTTACAGGAAAACATGTCTTACTGGAGCACATCTTACTGAGGAAATATCTTACTGGAGGACCCATTTTTAATTATTCATTCATACATTTATCTACCTATCTGCTTGTGTAAGTACCCATCTAGGCACCTATTATATAGGTTGTGTATTGTTTGGGAGGACATGCCTTAATGGTGGACATGTATTTTTTTAATATATTTATCATTTCCTTCCTTCCTATATGGAGAAATATATGATTAGGTAAATGTATAATCTCATACATATGCTCGTAAACACACCTCATACATGAACATATGCACACACACACACCATCACCACCACCACACCACACAAACGAACACCAAAGACTAATTATACAGCAGATTATTTCTGGAGATTTTCCCTTCCCTATTTCTGCCAAAAATGGCAAAAAAAATGAACCCCTCCCCTTGATACCCTCCCTGGGCCCCTGAAGGTCCTGTTGGGTAGGATGCTCCCAAAAATGAGGGAGGAGTAGGAATTAAACAGACAGACAGACAGACAGACAGACAGACAGACAGACAGACAGACAGACAGACAGACAGACAGATGGATGGACAACATTAGCTCAATTATTATAGGATCATTTTATTTTAATATCACTATACCAGTACATAAATATATTTACTGAACTAGGTCGTATTTGTCAAATAAAAACTATCACGAACAACTATGATCAGTTATGCTATTTTCATAAATTGACTATTTGCTAGTCAATATGTCACTCATGAAGAGCACTTGCATCTCTGTGAAGTTCTGGTGAAATGTTTGATGATATTTCATCCTCTGCAGACTGCATGCGTGCCCACAAAGACATTGTGGAGTGCCAGGTGCTTGGCTTGAAACACCTCCTGCAACAACCCAACCTTTCAGGTAACCACAACAACTGAGTCACCTGAGCCGAGGGAGGGAGAGAGAATGTCACATGATCACTAATTGTATTTGGCAGCTGTGTATTGTTTCATGTAATTGAAGTATGCACATATGTAGCATATTACAAACACTATAACTATTTGTACATGAAACAAGCACATTCATAAGTATTATGTGCACAAAATATTATAAAGTATACAACAAACCTATACTTTATATATATATAGAGAATAGAACGTATATTGAGCTTATTATACGTTATGTTCTGATTCTGAGGTCCAAAACTCTGAATATATTTGTGCAAGATATCTTCTTTGCAGGATCATCTAATTACTATATTCCATGGATAAGCAGAATAGTCCAGAGGAAAATGGTGTAGGCTGTTCTTACTTGGCCAAGTTTGACATGGCAACTCTATCTGAGAGTTGGATTCAACTTGCTCAGAGCTGGATTCAACTTGCTCAGAGCTGGATTCAACTTGCTCAGAGCTGGATTCAACTGCTCAGAGCTGGATTCAACTTGATGACGTTGCTTGGTTTGCATATAGTGTTAAGGGCAACTCATCACAACTTTAATATTTATTTTAGCTCTGATTATGGATGCAAGTACCAGGTGACCAATTTAACACTCATGCCAGTGGCTCTATACTGCCATACTGTATAGTATATATGTGTATACATACGTCAATGCATGCACACACACACACACACACACACACACACACACACACACACACACACACACACACACACACACACACACACACACACACACACACACACACACACACACGTACATACATACATACATTGCCCACCTCATATGAGTAGCCTAGTAGTGCCAGTGCTATTTTGTCTTTTGGTTATAACCTCCACTTTTTGTTGTGGTGGTGGTTGTTGTTGTTGTTGTCCACAGAGATATCAGCCGCAGGAAGGACACAGTTGGCAAGTGCTCTGAGCATGTTCCTGGAGTGTGGGGAGGTGCAGGTTCTTGCCTGTCACATGTTAGCTGCCCACGCTTCCACTGGTACATACCTACACACACACACACACACACACACGCACGCACGCATGCACGCGCACACATGCACGCGCACACACACCTACTGTAGCTAGAGCACACACTTACTATAGTATAGTATAGGGCTAAGTGGAGATCGGTGGTGAGGTAATAGTTAGGAGCTGGAGGGAATAAGTATGTACCCACATATGTGCATTATGTAGAGTTGTTTGTTGTTGTTTCATCTTGGTTGCTGGTTGGTACAGGGTGGCTAATTCATGTTGCTGATTGGTACAGGGTAGCTAATTCATGTTGCTGTTGGTACAGGGTGGTTAATTCATGTTGCTGGTTGGTACAGGGTGGCCAATTCATATTGCTGGTTGGTGCAGGGTGGCTAATTCATGTTGCTGGTTGATACAGGGTGGCTAATTCATGTTGCTGGTTGGTGCAGGATGGTTAATTCAAGTATATTCAATTCTGATGATTTAAACTTCTGGAGACTAAAGTCTGTTTGCGCTGAGTTGAACCCTGGGGAAACGTTAATGACTTGGCCAATACTTATGGATTTCCGGACGCTCCAGACATTCTTTTGGCACTATCCCTGAAGAAATTGATCATCCCTTGGGAAAGTTAGCTGTATGTCCCATAAGCAAGTACACAGCATTTCACTGAGCGTTAATTGACCATATGGTACACAAGTGCAAAAATATTCCTTGGACACTAACGTCCACTGCAGAACTCTTTCAGTTATTTGAGTGGAATAAAGAAAAAAGAGCACAAAATTGATACTTCCTTGTTTCAGGTGGAGTCTTACTCCAAGTACACTAATATCTTTTAATACTTCTTTCTCAAGGCAAGTAGCTGAAGGTAAAGGTCTGTTGTTCATGTCAATCTTCTCAAGTGCAGTGATGAAGTGTCCAACTTCAAGAAGTTGGCCAAGGAAGGCAATATCTATGCTTTTTGCAATTTGTTCCAGGGACATGCTGTGCCTGTTAAAAATAGCCAAGTTTGTCACATACAAATCTCTTATCATTAAGTAATTTATATTACTTCTGTATTTATTTCTGTACATTCATTACTTCTTTTGGTACGTTCTTTATCATTTCAATGAATGAATAAACTTGTGCGAGACAAGTGAAGAATATAATAAAGAAATATTCAGAGAAAGAGAAACAAACATTTTTTCTTCTTTTTTTACTTTTGTTGAATACATGGGAAATGAAATCAATAGCAAAAACCAATTGTGAGATACATAAATTAGTGGACAAATGATGATGAGGTGTAAGTAGCTAAATATAAGATACATGAATTAATTGATAAATGACAATGATATGTAAATGGCTAAATATAAGATACATGAATTAATGATAAATAATGACAAGATGAAAGCTTGAAGTGGACTGTTGCCAAGGGATGAGATAGTAGAATTAAGGTAAAATTTGTTAAATAAGTGTTTTTTAAGGTGGAAGGGGTTGAAGATATTCTAATGTGGAATGGAAGAGAGTTTCACAGTTCCTTGGCAAGGTGAATGAAAAGAAGGGAATTTTGATTTTGGAGGGATGATAGTGACGAGAGGATGGGATACGAATTATTGCTGGGTGGATGATGTCTGGAGGAAAATAAATAAGGTTGGTAAGTATTCCAATGAGTAGCACAGGCTCGGCTTGAGCACAAATTTATGGTAGAAGATATACCAGTGTGTGTGAGAGAAGTGGGTTGGGGGTGAGACAAGTTGATTGAGGGAAGATCAGAAATTGAGTTCAATTTTTCAAAAGGTGACAGCAATGAGTAGCTGACATCGAAGTCACCTTCAAGAATAAGGTCTTGCATGGAAAAGTAAAGGATTGAAGTGGATAAGATGAGTGGCAAGTAAGTGATCTAAATAATCAGGTGAGGAGGGGTGTCCAGTACAGCAATAATAATATACAAGTTTTGAAACTGTTTATCATATTATTTCCATTGATGTTCATCCATGTTTTGGAAAATATTTAGTCCAGTCTTGCCAACTACATAAGTGTACCTTATGCTGAAGGCATATGTTCTTGATGTGACCCGTTTCACTTCGTTGAGATGTATTAAAATCTGAATCACAAGGATGTATAGATGTTTGCATTGTCGAGGGTTCAACTCTCCCAAAACTGAAAGAAGATAATTCTCAGTATCATCCTGTTCTTGTGAGGGCGACAAATCTCTATACTTGAAGGAAGATATTTCACGAGGTTATGTTCATCATCACTGTATTGAATAGTCCAATTCTCCCTGTACAGATGGAACAATTTGCAAAGATATATCCCATAGTCATAACCAGGATCTGATGAAGGGGGTTCTCTTAATTTGTGAGGCATTATTGGTTTTCCTGTGGAGTACTGGTTATCACACTTGTAAGGAGTATTGGCATGACATTTTGACTCGGAATAAGTACTGGTCTGGCAGTTAGACTTGGAAGAAGAGGACAGCTTCTGAGACACAAGGTCGGTATCAAAGTCAGCACTATAGCAGCACAGCAGAGGAGCAAGCTCTGTAAATATATAAGCATATCATCGTATATAAATAGTAATTCCTAGCCCTAAACATATATATTACCCTAATGTTAGTCTGGCTCTCACTTGTGTAGCCCAAGAGAATCAGGCAAGTCTGAATGAGAATTGGCTGTCCGACATAAGCTCATGGCAGCCCGACAGAGAAGAAGGAACTGTAAATATACATAAAAACCATATTGTTTAGTCTTATCACAAAAATGAAGCAACAACAACCAGCCACAGCAAATAACAACAACCAGCCACACGAAAGAACAACCAGCCACAGCAAACAACAACAACCAGCCCAGCAACCAACAATGACCAGCCACAGCAACCAACAGCAACAACAGAATGCAAGCATTGGCATAGCTAACAGAGTTTTGTATAATAAAAGACTGTAATAGCACGGCTTACGTATCAGTTGAGTAGTTTGAGAAGACTTACAAGCCTCCAATGCCTTAGAAGTGCAAGTTTGCAAACCTCAGAGAAGCTCCAGCCTCCACACAGTATAATTGCAAGAGGGTTTTTTTGTTGTTGCACAAGCATACCTTAAACCTCTTTGGCTAAGTTAATAGGCTGAGGCATGCACTACGTCACTTCTGTAATTATCTGCTGACTTCCAGGGCTCAAATCAGTGTGAACAGACATTAGCTATTTCATTATCAACTGATTAGACCATAGCTGGTAAAGTATTGCACTGGAATGAGACATCGGTATGGGACTAGATCCTGGGCTGATGAATTATTTGAAAATACTGAATTTTTTGAGACAAGATAGAAAGATCATATTTTTGTTCTTAGTTTGTGTGCGTGTGCATGTATGCGTGTGTGTGTGTGTGTGTGTGTGTGTGTGTGTGTGTGTGTGTGTGTGTGTGTGTGTGTGTGTGTGTGTGTGTGTGTGTGTGTGTGTGTGCGTGCGTGCGTGCGTGCGTGCGTGCGTGTGTGCATGTGTGTGTGCATGTGTGCGTGTGTGTGTGTGCATGTGTGTGTGTGCATGTGTGTGTGTGTGCGTGTGTGTGTGCGCGCGTGTGTGTGTGCGTGTGTGTGTGCGCATTGTGAATATATTTATTTGTAGTTAGTAAATTATTAATTAACATGGAAAGTATTATATTATCATTTTAATGTTTCATTGTGTGTTGCAATATGCTTAAGGAGTTCACCAATTGCTCCTCTTACCATAGCATTAGCTTGAAAATTGAGAGATGGGATATAAAATTATTAAGCTCATACAAGACTAAAAAAACTAACAACTTTTCATAGTAACAAAGTGTATCTTTTGATGCGTCACTTGTTGGCTGATTAATTAGGCATAGAACAAGCAACAAATTTTATTGCAAGGGAAATATTCTGGAAAATGGCTATTCTACTCAAAGGATATCAAGTTAAAGAGAGCTTCAGTCATGGACATTCATTTTGTGTGTGACTTTCTTCATGCAGACAGCAGGAACTCTTGCTGTGTGTAAGTAATCCTGTGATCGCTATTTTAATATGTAAAGTTCTGGCCTACTCTGCCACAAGGGTTTTTATTGCTGCATAATCTTGATTCATTTCCTCTGAGTAAGTATTCAGTCTGCAGTATCTCCTTCCTCCTCAGATAAGGAAAGGGTCAATATTGAGAACTGCAGGAGATCCTTATCAACCTTTAACCTTTTCCTCATGTTTGTGGTGGCCAAGATTGTGAATGAGTCACAGTGAGAAGTGTGCTTCATATTACTGCAGATTTGACACTAGGCAAAGTACAATGATATATATATATATATTTTTTTTTTATTATTATTTTTTTTAATGAAAAAAAGTTTTATGCTCGAGTGAAATTAATAAATTCACCTCATGTGATGTGATTGTTTGTAACCTGTGATTGTATGTAACCTGTGATGGTTGAAGTGTTAACTATTACATGTGTCAGTATGGTTTTGTATCTCACCTCCCCACTATATGTGCACATCTCCATGGCAGCGGAACTTAAGAAGAACGATGTGATGTTTGGTAAAGACTTTATTAAGACTCTCTGCACGACCCTCCAGGTAAGAGTGATACTAGACCATTACCTCACACTGGGTAAGGTGTGGTAATGCATATTACTTCACACTGGGTAAGGTGTGGTACTGCATATTACCTCACACTGGGTAAAGTATAGTCAGGACAAGTTGTAATCACTTGTAATATATTTTAGAGATGTAATTTATTGGAAACTTCTCTACCTGATTTTATTCATGGTGCATTAATTATCCAACATTGTGTATTGGTGGGATCCCTCTTACTATGTGCACTATGCAAGCTTGCAGAAAGCTATATCAGATAATTGTTTGATTTCTGCACAAAATTGAAATGAGGGGAGCTGATCCATTGCAAAGAGGCACTAACATGACTCTCCACCTGACCTGACACAACCAGGTGGCATGATACATGATATATTTATGGTTGGTCCAATTGGCAGACAAATTAGTCTAATTAATAAGTCTGAATAATTTACGTTCATCAATATTTGTATATATATATATATTAATTTATATTGATGAACTTAAATTATTTGGACATAAATTGGACAAAATTTAAACATATCTTGTCCCATGCTACCAAATTGTGTCATGTTTGATAGAGAGCCATGTTTACAGGAGACCGCCTTTTACACTATTAGGCCCCTGGCTGTCCGGGTTAGTATCCCTGACAGGTATAGAGTTGATAGGTCATGTGATAATCATTTATAAGTTTATTGGAAGTCAACCTGTAGGAAATTTCTTACCAGGTTTGATTTATTTTATTTCACACTCTTTCTCCCCTTTCCACCCAGTTTCATACTAGTTCCAAGATGGTGGTCTCCAGTGCCACAGACCTACTGAAGATTCTCTCGGCTAAAGGTGGGTGGGGCATCAGCACATCATAAATTGGGGTACAGTAGATGATAGAATGTACATGCACACACATTGCAAGTCAGGCTGATTGGGTGTGGTTTGCAACTGATGCAACCCCACCACATATGCAAGTTGATACCAAGAAACAGCTCGAATGTTAGTTGAGATACTCCCTCTGGAATAGAGATCAATACCACATGAGAATGGGAATAGAAAATTTACTATTCAACATTAACTTGCACATGTACAGTCATGTTTCCTAATTTGGGGTATTTCTCTGCCTTGGGCCTCCCAGACACTCCTCCCTACCCCCTTGTGCAGTGAGACTGCACTGGGGGTGATTTGTCTGGTTCTTTGGTAATCCATGCTGAATGAAATAGACTAAAAAAAATTTTTTTGTGATCCTTTACCATTTTTAATCGTCTACACCAATCTCTGCGCACTGCATGAACAAACCAGTAGATGATTGGGGTTATATGAGTCAATCTGGTAAAGGATCATCAAATGTTTGATTTGCCTGGGTACAGTCATGCTTCCTGTATATATATTTCCTCCATAGGTCAATATAATGCTGTCGTTTGTTTTATGAATGAAAAGTTTTCTCCTTTTTTTTTCCATCGGTTTTTTTTTAATTAATTTTTTTTTTGCAGGGGAAAAAAAGAAGAAACAAAATGTTGACCACCAAGACCCTTTATCATTCCAATCAGATGCCAAATGCCCCAATCCTTAAACTGCACCTATTTCTATATTTTCCCTCTTGCATACGATTTAAGTGGTTTTAGTGAGAGGCATACACTTCCAATTGTCACCATGGCGATGTTGATATGTATATAATAGGACAGTTCCTGCCTCCAGTAAAGATAGATATTATTTAAAGTAAGAAAAATGTATCGCCCGGAGTGGTTACATAGACACACATATGCAAACATCACTGACAGACAGACAATGAATATGCATGAATTTTTGCACTGTGGAAAAAATTGTATCTACTAAGCATATCTAATTTGATAATACTTCTCTCTAGATATTGTGCCACGAGTCATACCTAGTCAGAATGCTTTAGGCAAATACACACAGTCAACTATTCTATTAGCTGAACAATACCTTCACACAGCAGGAGCAGTGGCTCTGTTCCTGCACTCTGGGAGATCACAGTTGTCATCTTGTCTTCTTGGAATTGAATCCAAGGTTGATCAATAACTGATATCCTTGTGGGTGTGGTTTCCTACACCCCTGTGGGTGTGATTTGGTAATCTCCTTAAGGTGCAGTTTCAAAATGTCCCTACTGGTGTTGTTTTCTGATGTCCCTGCAGGTGTGGCTGATGTCCCTGTGGGTGTGGTTTTCTGAGTTCCTGAGAGTGTCATTTGCTAGGACAACAGTCAGTGTTCCTTCCCTGATTATTCCTAGTGAGGTGTCACTGAGACACCATATAAATGTTTGAACTAAGTGGTCGGTCCAGTGGAGTATGTGGGCACCACTTGTGAGCCTCTCCTACTAACAGTACCTGCATGGCAGTGTCAGATCTCAGGAGCCCTTTTCCCCTTTTGGTGTGCAGACAGACATACAGATGGCCAGACAGACAGACAGACAGACAGACAGACAGACAGACAGACAGACAGACAGACAGACAGACAGACAGACAGACAGACAGACAGACAGACAGACAGACAGACAGACAGACAGACATATACATAGTTGCATACGTGCACACACACATAAATACATACATACATACATACATACATACATACATACATACATACATACATACATACATACATACATACATACATACATACATACATACATACATACATACATACATACATACATACATACATACATACACACATAAATACATACATACATACATACATACATACATACATACATACATACATACATACATACATACATACATACATACATACATACATACATACATACATACATTCTGTGGGACACGTGTATATATCTTATTACCTGAGGCACACACACAGGTCTAGGAACACTTGGAATGGTGGGGCAGGGGCAGCATACATCCACAAGTTGTGCTCAAGAATAGATTTTTTTTTTTTACTAATTGTTTACTTTTTGGAAACACCAATGAATAAAGCGGAAACTCTTGCTAACTGGATTCTAATTATGTGGACTACACTGTAGTAATTATTTGCCACAGGTTTTATTGCGAAACCACTCTTGTTTTAATTACAAAAGGCAGCTGTCATTGCAATGCTGGGTGTGTTGTAGTTCATAGGATATGGACAAAGTTTTGTTTCACTTTGAATATATCCATCGTCATGGAAGCTCAGCATATGGTACTTGTGATGCTTCACTCCTAGTCCTAACATGCCCATGCAACATGCAAAACAACTCACAGAAGTTAAGGAACCACAAACTAAGACAGGTGGACATGTCCTCTGAAAACAGCAATGTAGTTCCGTGACAAGAGGTAGGCAAGGAATGCTCATGTTGTTCAGGTCTGCAGGACATTTTGCAGTGCGTTTTATCATGAACAACTTGTGGATCATTTCGTAGCATCATATATAGTCCAGTCCACAGCCAATGTTCCTGGGATAGCATACTTAAAGTGCAAGAGTGTTGGATATTTTCATGACCTTTCTTGAGTCCAACGCTCAAGGATTTTAAAATCAGTCTAAAAAAGAATGCATCTATCGTAACATTCAGCATTTTGATACCTTAACCTTTCAATTATTGTTATTATTGTTTCAGGATCCTATTATCCATCAGCCCTTGTGTAAACATTTGTGTCCAGAGGCAACAGTTATTGACACTGGTGTTTTGATTGATAGTTTTTACTGCTCTATCTCTCTCTCAGCTTTGGTTGAGAATCCAATGCTCCCTCTGTCCCCACCCCCCTCCCCCACCCCTCTCCCTTCCTCCCAATGTTATAGAGGAGGCTGCTGGTGTGATTGGAAGAGCAGGAGGAATGCATGCTATCCTGTCTGCCATGAAGAACTTCCCTAAGGAGCTAGAGATTGTCTCCAATTGTATCACTGCCATCTTGTCTCTCTCTGTGATTGGTTAGTTTGTAAATAATGTGTGTGTATTGATGAGCAAGATAGAATGCCAATAGTAACCTTAAAATACATATCTATATGATGATGGAACTAATTCTGTTTGTTTATTTGTCTGTCTACTAACTCCTTCCACAGTTCTTAACCAATTTTATTGAGCCGACTAAGGATACCTGGGGGATCTTACCGGAGGGGTGGGGGATTAAAATTTGGATTATGCCCTTTAAAAATGTTTCTAAATTATGGTAAAGGGTCATCAAAATATTCAACTGCCTACAGAACAGCAAACACTCATTCATAATTGCTTCAAATTAACAATTTTTTTAATTTCCCCCTTCCCCCCCCCCCCCCCCCCCATTGGTTTAAGAAAAAGCTGCCTAAGGAGAGAAAAGGAAGTTTCAGAACAGAGTAAAAAAAAAGGAAAAAAATTAAAGAGAATAGAGAATCATTGAAATTACCAGATAAGGAAGGGCCAAGGAAGCAGAGAAAGGATAATAGTGAGACAAGAGGAAATAGAATGGTTAGGGAGAGGAAATGGAATGGTTAAGAAAAGGAAATAGAAGGGTTAAGGAGAGGAGATAGAATGATTAAGGAGAGGAATAGAAGATTTATGAAGAAATAGATTAGCTAAGGAGAGGAGATAAAAGGGTTAAGGAGAGAAGAGGGAAGGATTAACAAGCACAGGTAGAATTAGGAAGGAAAAGATAAGGTCAAGCAGAGAAGAGAGTTAAAGAAAGCAGTGAGAAGGTTGAAATATTAAATTAAAGGTTATCTTGCAGAAAACCAACTCATGAAATGGTATTAATAACCCCTATATACTATATTAGGAAAACTCAACAAGTATATAACTGCAGGAGGCCAATGGTTGGCAAAAGAAGAAGTGCCTTTAGGGCGTGTATTTTTGTTAGTATGCAGGATATAAGGTTTATCTAGGGGAGGGGGGAATCTTGCACCTTTCAGACAGGCAGAAATGTAGACAGTCAATTAATAATGTAATAATGTACGGAACTATCTAGTGTCTGTGAATTTTAATATAATTAGAAATAGGTAGTGAATATTCAAGTTACATGGTCACACAATAAGTCTTCTGAAACTATCAATGATGAGTAAGTCTATCTGCATATGCAGTGGGGAGTATTGCCATGTGGTCCAGTAAACTTATGTTATTGCCATGTGGTCCAGTGAACTTATGTTATTCAATGAATTTGTGGTCACAATGAATTCATGTAGTCAAACAATTTTCATCAAGATAGGGAGCATTCAGTCAAATATGAGAAATGAAGTCGAGACTAGAACCTGTGAGTCAAAACCTCTTCACAAATACAGAGCACTTTCTTATATACCTGAGAGAATTTGTAGAATCAATTAATCTAATTACCTGTATTGATCTTAAACACTAAACTGAATATATAAAACATTAAAAATGTTAAACAATTAATGCAACTATTGATACATAATTAGCTAATGTTTATATAAGCAATCAAGAATTAAAAAATCAATTAGGGTCTACACAAGAATGGTTATTTGTACATGTTACATGTATAGCTGTTTTCCCTGATAGGCAGGCAGACAGATAAGGGGGGGGGGGGGGGGGGGGGGTAACATCATCACCAGCTGCCAGCAGCAGAAGTGCTGCATAAGAGTGTCAGTCACTATACACTGACAAGACCTCAGACCACACCATTCAACCCATTTACAGAGATAGATAACTTCAGACTTGTCTTACCTATCAACGAAAGTCATCTGCTGACCTTCGGCTCTGTATAATTCACTTAGAGACCAGTGGAGAATGGGGATAATATGAAAAGGAATGTTTCTGTGGAACGTGCCACTGTCTAAGTTTTATGGGTGTTTCTCCAAATATTTGCTTGATTCTTTAGTTATCTCACACTCCTACACAGTAAAAAAAAAGCATCGATCCCATATTCTTAAGGAATGAAGGTGCTAAATGGCCACACTCCTACGTAGTAAAAAAACCCAACAACTTTGATCCCATAATTTTAAGGAATGGAAATGTTGAAAGGCCGCACTCCTACGTAGTCAAAAACACATTGATCTAAGATTCTTAAGGAAAAAAAATGTCCACACTCAAAAACACATCCATCCCAGATTCTTTGGGAATAAGTATTAAATGGCCACACTCCGACGTATTCCAAAACGAATGGATCCCAGATTCTTTAGGAAAGGAAATGTTAAGTGGATTAATCTGACAAATATGTAAGCTCTCACAATTTCTAGTAAATTTACAAGAAATGATTTGAAGAGCATATGATAGTCATCAATTGATCAGGTGGTATTTAATTTATATTCAATTACACCCACATATTATTTGGGTCTTGAGCGCCTTCCCACAAGCAGGTGTAGTGGTGTGTGTGATGCAGAGGTGGAGCAGCTTTGTGTTGGCTGGTTTTCTGATTAGTGTTATCTGTAATGCAACCACTTAGCACCTGTAATAGCTCATACATCACCTGCCAGCATGCACTTGAACTGTTGTGTCTGATAATGGACATACATGTAAGAGATCAAGCAGTCAGTTAGTATTGTGTGGTAATGTATTTATAGTGCTTTTTACAATGTAGTTGGTACTTGTGAGTCTGTGTTATTACTCATTATTTTCCCAAATACTGGCTGGTATTTTATATCCTCACTCTTCTCTCCTCCTTTCCCTTCTATTTTCTACCTCTATCTTCTCTCTTTTTTTCTGACCTCTTTCTCTCTCTGGTCTCCATCTTGCTAATATACTGCAGATGCAAGTATGAAGGTTCTTGCCAGGGATGGTGGTGTGGGAGACATATGCAATGCCATGGTTACCCACATGAGCTCCAAGGAGGTGGTGGGTGCTTCTTGCTCAGTTCTGTGGAGTCTCTCTCTAAAAGGTCCATAGCCAACACTATATTGATGTCCTACTACAGTAGGCAGCTGTTCAAATGTCAGGTTTGTGTGAATTCTGTGACTCAAGACATATGATATTTTGATCCAATGACCTAATGAATGCTTATTCAACTTTCCCAATGCATATATACATATAAATATATACTACCAGATGTACCAGTTGATGCCTGGGATAGGACATGCCCACAGGAAAGGTGTGGCAAAGTGTGACCCAGTCCATTTCCCTATCAGAATCAAGTTGTATTTGTATGCTCCAGGTCTCTAGTATCTGAATTTTGATCATCCATAATGTCCATGAATGGATCATATCATTTTTGACCTGACGCACCCACAAGAAGAGGTGTGGTCAGGCAACTAAAATTTTTGGGACTAAATACCATCCTCAGTTAAGCCTGTGTCTACTCTCATGAGCAGGTTCACTTGGTATGGTGGTTTCACAGGAAAGTGGTGTGGCCAAGTGTGACCCAACTCATGGCCATGATTTTGGCCTAAGTTCCATTTTTGATGGGTTTTTTTAATTTTGGAAGAAGAGGTGCACCAGGTGGTACCCGGTCCCCAGGGTGATGATGTGTATGCATGTCAAGTAAATTTGTAGGTCCATGGGTTTGTCCTAAGTATCATTTTTGTCATTTTTTAGCCTCACACACCCACAGAAAGTGCTGTGGCCAGGTGGCCCAATTTTTTGGGGGCTCAAAATCATCCTTGGTGTAGGATGTACCTACTCTGAAGATTGGGTTTCATTTGGTATGGTGCTTTGGCGGTAAAATGAGTACACACCAAATACATAAATACATGTGTACGAACTATTTTTAGCCTGACACACCCAGAGGAAGAATTATGGCCAGGTGACCCAAAGCTTTTGTGTTAAAATTTATCCTCGATGCAGGATGTGTTTACTTTGAAGAGTGAGTTCCTTCGGTATCGTGGTTTGGTAGGAAGTGGATACTCAAACATGCATCACACAGACTATCTTAAGCCTGACACACCAAGAGGAAGAGGTGTGGCTAGGTGGGACCCAGCCCATGTTTCTTCTAGAGTCAAGTTGTGTATGCATGCCAAGTTTCAGGTCTGTAGGTCCAAGGGTTTGTCTGGCCATAAGCAACTTTTTTTTTTATTGTTTTCTTTTTGTGTCTGACATGCACAGAGGAAGAGGGTGTGGCCATGTATAGGTACCAAACACATTCCCTGGCATGCTGACTCCAAATATATATGAGTTTGTGAGTCTAATTTGCAAACTGTAAGTGCTAGAAGTATCTGTGTGTGTGTGTGTGTGTGTGTGTGTATGTGTGTGTGTGTGTGTGTGTGTGTGTGTGTGTGTGTGTGTGTGTGTGTGTGTGTGTGTGTGTGTGTGTGTGTGTGTGTGTGTGTGTGTGTAGATATACGAGCAGCATATACTTGGCATTGCCCGTGCCTATATGTCTACATGAAACATAAAAGTCACTGAAAACGCCGTTTATTTTTAAATCTTGTACTTCATTCCAATAACAGCAGCTCATAAGTAGTCCTGCACTCTGCATTCCTGTGGATTTATTTTAGAAAGGCCAGAATGGTTTGGAGGCATATGGTATAATGCATAAAAAGTGGATTACCAACAATCAGATGCATAAGTTTACATGTTTGAGTGTGTGCTTTGGAATGAAATAAGTGCCCCCCTGCAGTGACACCCGCACTTGACCCCCAAAGGTCTCCTGACAGTTGGGGGTGCTTCTCCATGGAATTAGAGAAGACATAAAATTTTGATTTTTAATGTAAATTTAAAGAAAACAAGTTATTGAATTTAATATCAATTTAAATGTAGCTTATAGATTTTCATTTAATAGAATTATATTTGTTATATATTCTTCATTAGTGGATCATTGCAGTACTTCTTGGTACACCACATTTCTGGTCTGTTCGTTTGATGCCAAGATGCTGAGATTATCTGAGCTGCCTGTTCGAGATGCCGCCACGTACAACATGCCATGTGAGAAGCATGCAGTTGAGAGGTCCACTCCAATGGTCATGAAGTCTGGCCTTGAGACTTATTCGCTGTTATGGCAAAGCATGACTGGATTGGGAATTATAGGCAGCGGAACTGGAATGGCAGCTCAGGGTCTGATTGAATGAGAAGGATCTTTGGCAAGAGGACCATTTCTCCCTTGTAGAGTCCACATGAGATAGTTGCTTCAATAAGGTTTGGTGGAGTCTTATCACTAAGCAGTGTGTGCCATTTGTTGTCTTGGGTGGCTCTAAAGACCTGAGGACCATGATGGTGGAGCCCACCTGATATTGAGGATATGGGGTGGCATGCCGGTCAGCTCCAGTGAGTAGAGGAACTCTACTGGATGCAGCACAACCTCACCATCACTCATTGCAGTGCCCACCGACTTGTATTTTTTCTGTTCTCTGGGGCATTCATTCATGATCAACTTATTGAGCTGGTCAACATCTACATTCAGAGGGGAGATGATGGCATGTTCAGCCAACCACTCTGGTCTGGTGATGGTGACCAGGTTGAGATAGACTTCTGCCTTGAGTTCCTCTAGGTTGGCCACACACTTTCCAAGTAAGAGAAATACTATTCTTACTTGGCCTTGAATCTGAAAGCTGGGATGTCAGCCATGCACTGAGGCATCCTGGTGGCTAAAGGAAGTTATGACAAAGCAACCACTGTACTCTCTGATCTTGGCTCAGAACTGCTTGCGGATGGACTCCTCTCCTGAGAGCAGTTCCTGGAGGAGGGGAGGTAGTGCAGGGAATGGTTCCAGGAAGACCTTGCCTATGCAGCAGGAGATGCCAAGGGCCTCCCCTTCAAATTTCCTAGCACCACACTGGCAAACCTTGTCCATTTGCCCAATGATAGCTGTGGTAGCTGGTGCTGCTGGATCGTAAGTAAGCCCAAGTTGGTTTATGCCTTGTTGCTCACGAGTAATAGCTGTTGTGTGAGCTGCTGCATGAGCTTAGCTATCATTTTGTAACCTTGACTCCCATACATGAGGTTCTTCCTTGAAAGTTCATGAACAGGTTTAACACTAAACTAAAAATAATGTATAAAATCCCAACTCCACCTGAGCACGACGCTCATGCATAAGAACAGACTCTTCCTGCTGGACTTTTAGGGACTGGCATGAGCTAGCTTTTCTTATTCCATCTGACAGGCATTGTGATTCTTTTGAGGTGGAAGATTCATTGGCTCGGGCAACTGCATTTTGTTCTTTGTCCAAAGTCTTTTTCTTTAGGTGCATGTGACTCTTGTTGCAGGGAACGTCTTTTGGCTGCTGTGGCAACAGATCGCTGGCCCAATGATTCCATCACTTAGACATGGCCTATTTAATTCCAAAATAAATTATTACAGAAGTAAAAGTAATGGTGATAGTAGCAATTTTTTTTTTGTGTGCAAACAATAATAAATAATGTTATTTGTACCTAAATTAATTCAATTAAAACTATAATTTCTGTTATTTGTACTTCAATAAATAATTATAAATTGTAATTAAATTAAAGATTACATAGGTCCAAGTGTTTCCAAAGTGCCTTTTTTTTTTGTTAAATTTTTTTTGCCTCACAACCACAAGAAGAGGTGTGGTCAGGTGGGACCCAGCCCATATTACTCCAAGGGTCAGCTTGTGTGTGCATGCCAGGTTTTAGCTCTGTAGATCCAATGGTTTGTTTGGCCAAGTACTATTTTTGACATTTTTTGGCCTGATGCAAACTGTGTTTTTGACCATATATAGGTACTTAAACGTTCTCCTGGAGATGCTGATTCCTAAAATTTATGGGTTCATGGGTTTAACTTGCAAACTGAAGGCGCTACGGGAAGACATATGGACTTCAGAGACAACTTTATATATACTAGCGAAAAACCCACCTTTTACGGGTGGGTTTTTGGCCCACTATTAATGGGCTGTAATCATAAAAGTGTCTGCTTTGAAGACATGTTATAGACTTTTAAAACAAAAGTGAACGTGTGATTAGGACAAAGAGTTGTTTTTTTGTTTTTTTGTTTTTTTTTAGAATTACCATTTTTGACATTTTTAGCCTTACACACGAAGAGAAAAAGGTGTGGCCAGATGGGACCCACCCCATGTTATTCGCAAAGTCAAGTTTTGTTTTGCATGCCAGAGTTTTAGGCTTGTAGCTCCATTTTTTGTGGCAAAAGTTCTAATTTTGGCTTGTTTGAAAACAGAAAGGAATGTGGCCATATAGATATACTTGTGACGTTCCCCTGGTGACACTGATTCTAAGTATATGTGGGTTTGTGGGTCTAACTTCAAGTGTGAATCAAGGATACACAGACAGATCAACAGACAGATTATCAGTACTTAGAGTATGGATAGATAGTAGTTGTAAAAAAAAAATTTTTAAATAAATGGAAAGAGGTTTAGGATTTCCCCAAAAAGTGCAGAAACAAGAAAAGACCTACCCAAGAAATATTTGAAGAAGGTATGAACAATCGAATATTGCGCCTAATTCTACATCCTTAAATCACTGACTCGTGACTTTATAACTTAATATATTTGTACTCCTATTATGCATGATGAGGGGGTCACCTATTTCATTTCCATACTATTTATGTATCCTTTTGGGAGGGGGGAGGGGTTCAGGGGGTTTCTTTGCAATATTGCAAAAGAAAATAGTCATTCTGTTATTTATCCATAGTAATAGCATTTTTTGACACTAAAAGAAATAGAGTTAGGAGTCAGTGACTTAGGGATGTAGAATTAGGCACATAATATTTGAGTGTTCATGCTTTGTTTCAATATCTCTTTGGTAGGTATTTTCTTGTTTCTGTTCTTTTTGGGGAAACACTATCTTTTCTTTTCTCCCCATTTATTTATAAAAAAATTTTTTTTTTATATATTACTAGTTCTGTGTCTTTTTCTAAAGTAAGTAATTTTCTTTTCCTTCCTTTTTTTTGGGGGGGGGGGGGGGGGGGGGGAGGGGGTGTGGGTGTCTCTTTGCAATATTGTGAAAGAAAATATTCTTCCTTTATATACCCATGATAATAGCATTTTTTGGGACACTAGATGAAACAGAGTTTGGAGTCAGTGATTTAGGCATGTAGAATTAGGCATGTGTAATAATTGACCACAGGTTTTCAATAATGATTTCAAGAATTAGAAGTCACAGCTGTCAGGTAATGTTCAGCACTCAGTCAACTAATCAATTTATTAATATCAGTAATCTTAAATTTGGTAGTACTTGGGCATGAATTTGTGAGATAGAACTACACATGGCTTCCGTAACAGAGGATGTCATGGTTTCATGGGATATATATTTATTGCAGGAGTTATCACAAATTTAATTTTTACAGATTTAATTAATATTAATTAAGTTTTAGTCACTATACATTTCATCTGAAATCTCGATACAGATCTTAATCCGTCTGATCTCACGTACCACTTCTAATAGTGCATTAGCTGATCACTAGGGTGAGGCTTGCCTTGGGATTTTGAGATGTCATTAGAAAGTTCCATCCTTTTGTTGTTTTATTGTCAGCAGGAGTCCCCGGGGCATTTATTGCACTATTACTAAATTATCTCTGCAACCTCTTGCCAGGTAGAGTGGGTGGGTGTAGCTCAAAGAAGAATCTACAGTAGGAGGAGTTGTATTGTCTTACAGACTATATATATATATATGTGTGTGTATATATATATATGCACATATATATGCACATATATATGGGATGATAAATTATCAACACTGTGTGGAATATTCAAGTTTGATGCATAAGTTGGTGTTAATTTTTTTAATATTTTTGGTGGTTTGTGATAACTATTCTGTATTTGCTATGTATACTCCATTTGTGTTCACTTTGCCGCCAAAAGTGAGCTGCTTGAACATTGGGCGACCAGTACCCACCAAAAGTGACCGCAATTATATTTTGGGGTTTAGGTATTCGAAGCCATTCCCCACCAACTATGTGTGAAGCCAGGTAGCTGCAATTACAATCTAAATGAAACTACTGATCTGAAGATCTTTCGAATTCATTTTTTAAAAACATTTATCAAACACATGTACATAATACTGTTATGATCCTTTTTTTTTTCTTTCTTTTTTTTCCTTTCTTGCTATAGACTGCCAGTTCAGGTCCTAGCCCCACATGTTATATCTTTGCAGAACCAGCATGGCCACACATAGGATTTGAGTAGTGAAATACCAAAAGTGGCCCCCCTGGTGAGCAAAAAAAGAAGAAAAAGAATTCAAATTTGATATACAAAAGAATACCTGGAAAGCAATAGGGAATGGTGATGGTCCAGGATTCCCAAATGGAAGATTGGTGGTGGTTTAATTCCATCACTGGTCGAATTTTTTTCTTCCTTTTTTTTTTTTTTCTTCCTTTTTTTTTTTTTTCTTCCTTTTTTAAAATTTTTTTTACCTTCTTTTCTTATTTTCCTAATATCCGTGTCCATATGGCTAACAATGTTTAAACTGTTATCCCATCATAACTGATCAGAGTGTTAAGTGTTTGTATTTGTGTGACTGCATCAATCAGTGTCCATGTGTGTGCATCTTCAGTCAGCTCCAGTAACCTTCACATCCTAGCTCCTGATGGAAATAACAACACTAATGTGGTGTAAAATTGTGCTTTACGCACTTGTTATCCTAATGATAATACACTTGTGTGTGTGTTTGTCCGGGAAATCCTCCTTGATTCAAGGACCGATAGTTATGAAACTTTGCATCCTACTATGGTTGGTTTCCTATTGGTCCGAGATAGAACAGCAAAATATTGCTTTCAATCTGTTGCCTGTTACATCTGTCACAGGCTTTTTCCAGAATTTTACATGGTTCTGATAAATAGTCATCTTTTTAAAATGGGAGAAAGGGTGTGTGTGGGATTTTTATTAACGTGACAAACTGAATAATGTGAGGCCACCAAAGAGAGCTGTTTATGAGTTTAATTAAACCCAACTATACTGTATAAAATTAAAGCAATGTGATGTCTCCAAATATAAATTCTTGGTGCTGTGTACCCACTACAAATTTTGACCTGATCAGTGTTTGGTACTTCTGCTAGTGGAAGTTATATGTGCAGTTGTGTTCCATTTACGAATTATAGCTTAACAGATGTAATAAATTGCACAAAATAACTGTGGTTTTGCTGTGTCTTTTATTACCTTTTCATGCTATCAAGGCTCAAATAGAGAGATAATTTAATCTGGTGGCTTAACCTTGCAACATGATCCAATGTGACATCTTTCTTATGATAAAGTAATAACGCTATTATTTATTAATAATTTAGCAATGATTCAGAGTATATTACTTCAGCTCCAAGGAATCAAAAGCAGCTTGAAGGATTTATATATGGTCATAAAGATACGATCTAGGAAAGATGCCTGGGATAGGGGTAAAGTTCTTTGACTCATGTTTGATGGATTGAAGGCTAGGTGGGTTGAAGGCTAGGTGGGTGCTGCTGATTTGATATCAAATCAAGGCAGCAGTGCTGACTGTCATGACAGTACCAATACTGACCATTGCATGGAATAGTTTAGAGGACAATTACTGCCAAACTTTCCACCTAACTCTGTAATAGTTGTATTAACCAAATATACCACAACAAGCACTAGGGCAAAGTACCAACCAGGGAAACAGGAAAGATGATCTAAACTATGTTTCAGTAGACAAAATATGTTGTACCTACAGATATACCCAGTTTTGCCTGTGTAAAAAGGATATTAAGTTTCTCAAATAACCAACATCCTTAGCCAACAGCTGTGAAACACTTTCAAATCTCCCTGGAAATGCAATAATTATCTTCAGTTTAAATAATAATTGCATTGAAAATTTTAACTGTCACTTTCTATTTATTTAAAAAAAAAAATTATTATATGCTTACATCACCAGTCAACAACAGCAGCTGCACACCCAAAGCCAGCAGCTGTAAACTATTTCCTAATTCTGTATAGGAAAGTAAGATAATAATAATTGGAAAATCATAGCAGTGAAAATTTAACCAGGGAAAAGTACTCACACAAATGACCACTGTAGCAACTTTTCCAAGGCCAACAGCTGTAAATTGCTGTAAATCTGGCTAAAAAAATGGGACAATTACAGTAAAAGAATAATGGTAAGGAAAGTTTAGCTGGCCCATTTCTTTTTGTTTATATTTTTAGCTGGAATTAACTTCAAAGCTCACCTATGCAACTAGAGTCCATAGTTTTAAAACATTTTAGAATTTTAGCAGTTGAAAAAAACACTACTTAATTCAGATGTTTTCTCTTTTACCTATACACTTTACACCCAGTAAGTTTAATAATCCTCCTGTTTGTTACCTGTGGCACACACACAGGTCTAGGAACACTTGGAATGGTGGGGCAGGGGCAGCATACATCCACAAGTTTTGCTCAAGAATAGAATTTTTTACTCTTTGTTTACTTTTTGGAAACACCAACATTTATTGTTACATCTAATTGATTGCAATTAAGTGCTCTTACTGCTTGGAAACCCTGTGGTTATGAGTAAGTAATTTTACTGTAAAGAAACCCCAAAAGCTGTAAATCCTACCAAAACCTTAACCTCACCTTAGGTGTTCTAAACAATTATTTTATAGCGTCTAAAACACTATGTTTTAATAGAAATTATAATAATTATTTACCACATATATTAAAGGAGGACTCCTCTTGTTTCATGTTAAAAGGTTTTCCCTTTTCCCTCAAAACCTTTCGTCCAATGTATGTAATTGTTTTCTCAGCAGTTCCTGCTGCTTCACCCTCAAAAATCTTCAATATAGCCCAGTAGTTCCACATCACAACACTCTCCAAAAAAGTTTTGGCTTAAAAACCACACCTGGTGTTCTGAAATGCCAAGCCCTAAAAAAATTGTTCCTTTTGGTCCAAGGGTTGCCTAGACACACATAAAAAAAGAAGAAGCATACTTACGAAGCAAAGTATAGATTAGATTAGCAATGTATACCAGGCAACAGGCCAACATCAGTATGAAACATTATAGAAGCCACTCAAAACACCATTTTTAGCATACTTTTTATCATACAAAAGCTGCCCATAAGTAGGCATGCAACATTTGGTTGATTTTTCAAGAAAGTCTGATTGTTTTGGAGGCATGGTGTAATGTTGAACGGTAGATTGCTGACAGTTTGGAACTCACTTGAGTTATTAGTTTGTTTAGTAGAATGAGTTTGTATGCTAGCAATGAACAAAGTTAGCATTAACGAAGGGAAAACAGGAGAAAGAAAAGGAGGAGAAGAGCAGAAGAAGGGATTAAAGGAAAGAGGAAAAGAAGTTCAGTCCTGGATTTGAACCCAGGATTTCCTGCTTAGTAGACCTGTGCCCTTAACCATTGGACATGTTCTTTTGTAGGGTTTTTTTTTTTTGTTGTATTATTCCCCTGGAAGACTCTTAACTAATAACTAATTTTGAAGTTGTTGTTTTTTTTTTGTATGAAAAAATTGGATTCCTTTTTTCCCCTCCAGGGGTGGTCACCCCAAAATTTTCAGACTTTGAACTATCCCCTTTGTGCTAGAAGCAAACCCTGAAAGTTTTTTTTTCCCTTTTGGTCCAAGGCCCAAGAATAATAAAGGAAGAAACAGTACTTCCACAGGAATTGGCTGGTATCTGAAATATTGGAAAAGAGTGCTATTGATGTTTTTAAAATGATTTTTCCAGGTTCCTGTAATGCATGCATGTGATGTTTCAATATTCAGACCCCCTAACCCCTCATAACAGATAGCCCAGCACATTAATCTTAACTAATTATTATCTGAGCTTTTACTGCCCTCCTGATTTGAGTTATTCTTGCAGCGGATGATGGACATGCAATCTGTGTAGGAAGAAGGGTTTTTTTCAACTTCTAATGCATGCACAGTGGGTACCAATTCTCATGTTCACCTTTGGCCTGCACTTGCATTTAGATGGTTTCTCAATTTAGTCATTTTCTTCATCCAGGTGTCAGGGACAATCTTAGTGGCACTTGCAAAATGTTCACTGTTCTGTGGTTACTTTTTAGACAAATTTAATAATGATACTGTGCAGATGTGGCATAATTGTAATGCATGTGTGATATCATAGTATATTGGCTTTGCTTAAAATTTCCTTCTGCTTCAAAATACTTGACCTATCATGGAGATCCTCTTGTGATCCACATGGACATCCACTGATGGTCAAGTTGTCATTTTGATTCCGTGAGGTGTGCACTCACCCTGGTTCAAGCTTGGGTCAAACTCCTGCTCTACTGCAGCATGATATCAGAGCAGACTTGGATGTGACTAGAGGTGGTGCACATTTAGCTTTGAAGTAGATTGCGCTCTGCAGACCCACCCATCCGTATTGAGAGACGACCACCTGTCTGGTATGTGTGTATGTGTGGTTTCTGTGAATTACTTAACATCCCTCTGGATGACCATATTATTGCTTGATCTAATCACCAGGTAGGCTTGGCCACTGATCATGCTCGAGTGTTGGCCATGGCTGAGCGTTAACTACATGAAACTCCTGCTTGGAATGTGTGACTTTAGACATCCCATGCATGACAATGATACTGTTTGAAGTCAGCCAAACCCCAGCCACACGTTTCCTTTGAGCTTTGTGGATGGCTGTTGTTCACATAGGAAATATTTCCTGTTTTGTTTTGTATCCCCCACCCTCCCCCCTTGCTTTCTGTGTGTCCATATGTTTTCTTGTCTCCTTGAAGGGTGTTTCCTTTTGATCAACACGTCTGGTCCATCTTAAGTGATGAAAATATTTTAAAATTTAATTCTGCAGTGATAACTTGTAGGTAGAGTGGGAGGTGAGGTTGGGGAGAGGTGGCTGCTTGTTCATTTAGAACCTCAGCAGGGTTGAATTCCAGCACGGAAATGCTGATGCATCAACAACAGGATCAATTTAGAGATTATCAACTTTAGCAGCTATAAATTAAGTTTAAAGGGTTATAATCAAGTTAGAAATATGCTCTTTCACTGAAGGTGAAAGCAATGGTTGTGATGGTGGCTGCGATGGTGGATGGGCCTTCTTGAGGTATTTATGTGGCATGCAGTTATAATGTGCTTCTTTGCACAAGCTAATATTATAAGTGTGAAATGTTATTTATTTAGATGATAGCTATTCTTTGTTTATAATCAAAAAGACAATTACCAAAGAATATATAATTTTGATTATCCAATTCCTGTCTTCCAAGCTGAAGACCTTGGTTTCTGTTTGACAAGGAAGTGAATTATAATGCTGGTTTGTAGGGGTGTGCTGGAGCACCCTGAGCTCCCCATGGCTACGTCCTTGCCTGATCAGAGGTATCTGAATTCTTCACTTCTTGGTTATATATGATGAATTACGTTTTCTGATACCTTGACTAACAGGATCTATGGCAGAGTATTAAACTTTTTTTTATAGTTTGGCTTGTGCAATCTGGAGTGGGTAGTTTCTGAATACTACAATTACCAACGATTGACTGTCTCACTCATTTAGACTCTGAACACAGCTAGCTGGACATCTTTTTTTTTTTCTATATGAAGATATGGTTGCTTGCTCCTGTATGTTTAGACCTGTGCCACGCAAAGTACACTGTACACCAATAGAGTAGCCATGTTGATGCTGCCCAGAAGTATAAGGTGCAACTATGTGGTCAGATAATTAGCTGGAATTAACAACCTGTTGCTGTAAACATTTCTCTAATTCTTCTTCAACTTTGTGATTTTTCCGGGAGTAGAACATGTGAGATTAGTGAGTGAAAGAGGGACAGTAAAAAAATATTAGAATATCTTCTTTTCTTTCAAATGGCTTCCTTAATTTTCCTTTTGTTCATCATTTCATGCTATACTTATTGTGTTATTTTTTCATAGCACAAGTCTTCCTTCGTGCCTGTGCACCCCTCCTCCTCGCCCCCCCCCCCCCACAAACCAAACTTTTCCCCCATACTTTGGTTTTGTTATATTTTGTATTTTTTTGGCTTCCATTTTTTTAATTTTGTTTTGTTGTTTTTTTATTTTTTAATTTTTATATTTTTACTTGCATTTGAATTAACATTTCTTAAACAATGTCCTCTAGTCCTATATTTAGTGTTTTCTCTGTCCTGGCAACCACATCTCCATTCTCTTCATTTATTTGCCACTATCTCTTCTTTTTCCAAACAGTAAATTCTTTCCCCCAACAAATAACTTCCACCCCCAAACATTGAATTACTCCCCAAGCAGTAAATTCTCCCCCCCCCCCCCCAACCAGTGACTTCTTCCCCCCCCCCCCCCCCCCAAATTGTGACTTCTTCATAACATGTTACCCATTGCCAAATAATTTGCCTACATATCTCTGCTCTTCGATTTTGAACCCACCCTCATTTTTTTTTATTAATGAGGCAATTAAATAGAACTACAAATCAGTCTAAATTTAGCTTTCTTCTCGTGCTTGGCTATTTCCACGTGCTCTCAAGTGTCTCTACATAGTGAGTGCATGTGAAAACAACTGACAACAGAGGAAAAGAGCTAGGAAGCAACTAGTGAAGTTAGCAGCATCTGTGCCATGCAAGGATCTAGATGGTCACCTATTTCTCAACATGTTTGTGTGTGCTGGACTAGGTAGCTATAGTGAGATACACTAACCCTACTAACCACACTATGTAAATACCCAATCCCTCTAAAATACCCTAAATATGAGGTCAGCACGACGATGAAGCACATAAACCTCTACAACAGCAAAAAGGGAGTACGAATGTACATATCGGCTTGTGGGATTCCATCCTTGGATGGCTTCTACTTTTTCCTCTCACAGAGCATTCCCCAAGATGAAACTCAATCTATGCACTCCCAGTGCTACCCTAAATAGATTTAAAATTTTGTGGTGATTCTAATATCCTTTTGGGAAGAGTTGTATTACTTACGGACAGATGGATGCTTGCAAGTGATAATTGGTGGGAGATGTGTTTTTTTTTGTGTGTGTGTCTGTTTAGTGGAAGTATGAATCCTACAACATACCACGAAGCTCCATCCAAATATGATCTAGTCTAATCTTTCATTTAGTAATCTATTTATGCAATATTCTATTAATAACTATTAGTAATCTATTTATGCAGTATTCTATCAGTGTAGTTCTTTCTTGAGTTATGGAGAATGATGTAGTGAAAAATTATGGTGAATAATTTCTATTTATTTTATTGCTCTTATTATTGTTGTTTTCTGTTAGATGACAATGCAGTGTTGATGGCAAATGCAGGAATCGTTGAGATACTACTGAAGGTCATTGATGAGTATTCTAAGGTAAATGGGAAGAGTTCTAATCCCTTCCTTTGGTTCTGTGCATGTACAAACATTTCTTAAAGCTTATTAGCATCATTGCTGAAGGCTTCAAGATTTGTAATCCACATCTGGTGTTGTTTCGTAATGCCTACAAGCTCAAGTTTATCCAATGTACTTACTTAGCTTTCTTCTTATGTTTCAGCCATAATTTTATACTGTTGATAAATTACTAACTCTTTTTTTCCCATTTGTGAACAAAAGGTTCAAAATTTATTTCATATGGTATGTTGATGTTCTGTCGTTTTTAAAATATACCAATTTAATTAAAAATCCGATTTTTAATAGTTGAAATAGCCTGTAAATGTGTCCACAATATCATTTTTGCATGCAATAAGGAAGGTGACTATTTTCTTTCTTAATTTTTTTTCTTCAATTTAGTCAGTAGACATTCAATACTTACTGTGGTTTCCTTCCATCCTAAAAGCATATTGGTGTATATGCATGTGTGTGTGTGTGTGTACATGCATGAGTGTGTGCTTGAGTGCTCCTTAAAAATGAATTTTTCAAATGAAGGAAATGAAACCACTAATTTAGAACCAGGAACTCCTGCAATATTTCCAATAGCTAAAATTAGTGGGGAAAAAACCAAACAAATTCCAATTAGCATCTTGTCACTGACATATTCCAGTTAATATCTTGCCCCTGACATATTCCAGTTAATATCTTGCCCCTGACATATTCCAGTTAGTATCTTGCCCCTGACATATTCCAGTTAGTATCTTGCTCCTGAAATATTCCAGTTAGTATCTTGCTCCTGAAATATTCCAGTTAGTATCTTGTCCCTGACATATTCCAGTTAGTATCTTGCCCCTGACATATTCCAGTTAGTATCTTGCTCCTGAAATATTCCAGTTAGTATCTTGTCCCTGACATATTCCAGTTAGTATCTTGCTCCTGACATATTCCAGTTAATATTTAGCCCACACGTTCCAGTTAATCCTTACCTACTCACCACTTCCATAGACTATGTGCATTCATATATACGTATACCTCATAAATGAAGGGAGATGTCTATTTGTTTGTCTGTCTGTCTGTCTGTCTGTCTGTCTGTCTGTCTGTCTGTCTGTCTGTCTGTCTGTCTGTCTGTCTGTCTGTCTGTATGTATGTATGTATGTATGTATGTACCTCCTGTCTGGCGAAACTATGAACAAATTTCTCTGAAACTTGGCATGAGCATAGGTTTTGACTCAACTTAAAACATGGTCTAAAATAATTAGGGAAATGGCTACCTTCCTAGCAAAAATAAGAAACTCAAATTTTCCATACAAAGAAAGTGTAAAAAAAAATGGCCAAGTGATTAAAGCACAGATCGACCAAGTGGACTCCATGTTTCTTATCCCCCTTTATTCCTTTCCTTCTTTTTTTCTTCCCTCCTCTTTCTTTCTGCCCTCTTTTCTATTCCCCCTCCTTTTTCTTCCTTCTTTTCTTCTTTTTTTCTTCCTTCTTTCCCCTTTCTTCCCCCTCTTGTTTTTCTTTTACCCCCCTTTTTTTCACCTTCCACCATTTTTTTTTACACCTGAATTTCTGACTATTCTAAACACAAGACTAAATGATGATATCATCTACTGCAGTGACATTCTTGGCACTGAACAAGGAGGAAAAGATTGTCTATTACTATGCCTAGATATTCCTCCAATCTCACTTATTTGATTATTGGTTTAATGTAATGTTGTAAAATAAAACAGCCAGCACCCATGAATTCCTCATTCATTACCCATTTTCAGGTGTGACTAATTTTTATTTATTGAGTGCTTGACCTTGTAATGCTGATTGAGAATGAGTGCACTAATAATGTGTCTGTAACAGATTTCTGCTGTAGATTTCACTCCACATTTGACAAGCTTTTGTTGAAACCACCTTGGCAGCATTTAATGTTCAATTGAAGCAATATTCAGTAGTTTTGTACTGATGGTTGAGAGTGTTGGGGTTCAGGATAGGGAGGAGATATGATGATAGATGCCAGTTTTTATACATGTGTAGATACTTATTTAAACACGGCGCATTGATAAGTTCATAAATGCATGGATGTCACTTGTGTTCCTATTGTGTTTCATGTTCATAAAAATGTTCATAAATGAATAGGACACATCCTAGCATCATATAACACATTTTATTAGGTTTAAATTGTTGTCAATATAACCTCTAATTGAAATAAGAATGGTCATTAACTCAATCAACGAGACAATGCTCCTTTTTTCTTTTGCGAGCATAATGCTTTACAAAGATGTTACCTGTTTTTGTTTTGCTTTGACTTTGCATTTGGCAATATGGTTACCATTGACACTCCCACTCAGACTGTCACCATCACACCACCACCACCCACCTACAGTATCCAAGTGTTTTTTTTTTTCAATTTGCTCTAGTAAATTCAGCATGGAGCTGCTTTCTGAGTTTCTCATTCCTGTTCCCACTGGGGAAAGCTCTGGTCGTTAACAACTGCAAAGAAGATATGGATTTCTGCAAAGCTAATTCAATCATTATGAGTATGTTACAATATCCGGATATTCGTCCAGAAAGGTAAGATTTTTCCTTCACCGAAGTCAACATCCAACAATATTGGTTGCCAAGTAGCAGACAAATCAATTAATGAATTTATGGATATTTTCCCTTATATTTCAAACCTCTTAACAACAAAAAATTTACATTGGTTAGAAGTGGAGTGGTATAATAAATAATTGGCCCTCCACTAAAAGGAATAAATAACAAAACATGTAAATTTTCAATTGGACTATAGCACTTAAAATTCCTCACACTCATTTCCAATCTATGAATGCTAGCTACCCACAAAAGCTGTTTGTGGATGATTGAAGTGTTCATTGTTCAGATATCTTTGACTGGAGCTGTTTAGATACCTCCACTGTTCCATTTGTCATTTCCCTGATTTTTCATACCAACCCTTCATATTGTAACATTGTAGAGCGCACAGAAAGGGCTATGTTTTGATGCTAAATATCACATGCATGGAGTTGTGAGAAAAATAAGTGTTTGAGGGAGAACAAAAAAAAGAAAAAATGTGTTGGATCTTTAGTCACCCTTTAACTTTCTCTCTCTTACTTTTTGCAGGTATGGATTTATACCCTTGAGTACACTGAAAAGGAATAAGGGAATAAAGTCTTCTGTTTTAATCAAAAAAAAAGTTAGCCAAAATTTTTAACTTCAAACAAACATTCCTGGGTTTCCCGGGATAGAATGCGTCAGACAAATGGAACACACTGGTTGTGTATGTTGCTATGTGAATGCTTTTGATTAATGCAATCACATGCATCTTCCTTTACCACGTCAAGGTAGCAGTTTTCAATAGAGGGAATCATCACACTGACCAAGTCAAGCTCTGGCTAGGAGCTCTTCATAGCATTCCTTCATTTTAGCGTCTCAAGCAGCTCAATGTCTTTTGGTTTGGGTAGAGTGTGATACAATTGTAGAGCCACACCTTTTCCTCTTTCTTGCCATGATTAGCTGTGAGATCATGTACAGAACTGAGTAGTAGCTTTGGTTAACAGTTATTCACTTTTGAGTTGTCAGTTTTTCAGTTGGCATTTTGATTTTATAGGTTTTTGGTTTGTAAGTTTTTAGTAGCTAGGTTTTCGATTAACAGGTTTTCAAGTGTTTTTTACAAGCTGAGTAGTGAATTGCTTGTTTTGTTTTCACCTTATGTGTTGTTCAGTGTCCTGACACTTTAATTTCAATTAAAATACGGAAGTTAAGCAAAGTTGGGCTAACTCAGTACTTCAATAGGTGACTGCCTGGGTACAGCAAGTGTTGTATGGTTTCACTTTTTCCTTCTTTCTTCCTCCACCCTCTTCTCTTTTTTCTTCTTTTTTTTACAGGCAGACTTAGTGAAAACATGTTTTTTTTTTACCTACTGCCTGTCTGTCCACTCTCCAACATATCCACTGGTATTGAGAAAACTGCTGGGCCCATAGGAATAAAATTTGGTGTGAGTGGGAGATGGTTTTTAAATAATAGAGTATTGAATTTATGCAATATGTTCTATCTACCTTTAAATTTTGCACTCCTAATTAGTTATTACAATTGCTTGGAGTGGTGCAATGTAAGAACACTCAGTCCCTCCAAAATACCCTAAATGAGGTCAGTTAAACTGTGAAGCACATGAACCCACAATAGCAAAAAGTTGGAATGTTTATACATAAGGGCTTGAGGGTCCCATTCTTGGATGGTCTCTAGTTTTCCTTCTGGATATAGTTTTTCAGTTAACAGGTTTACTTGTTTTCCATGAACAGGTTTTTGTGTTGACAGTTTTTCAGTTGACATTTTGGATTAAAAAAGTTTTCAGTTGATTTGTTTTCAGTTAATAGGTTTACATGTTTGGCAAAGACTTCCTTTTTTAAGTTGTCACTGAATTAATGGGCTTCAAAATTGGTTCCCTTAAATAGTCTGCTGCTCTCCAGCCCAGTTATGATTATGAACTGATGGATATGACAACAGTGCACATATCTAGATAGCCACATAAACAGTACTAATCTTTATTTTCAAACAAACATCATACAATTAATGGACGTCAATTAGATAACACGAACACAATACAATCATCATAACAAACAACAATTAATGAACACTAATTAAGTAGCAGCCTTATTTCTCACCTCTCTTTGTTTCAGAATAGTTTGATTGTTGTTGGGACTTTACTGGCCTCAGGAGATCTACAGCAGAAAACGAAGGGGGGGGGGGGGGGGGGGGGGGAAGAGGAGGGGGAGGGGCAACATGTAGAGGGGGATTAGTGAATCCTAAATTATATTTACAACTGTGTCACTAGTACTCAATCTTGCTCTCATTTAGGCTGTTGAAGTATATACCTACCCCACCACAAAACAACAACAAACCAGAATTTACATAAATAGAAAGAAAAAAAGGGGATGGATAAATGGTGAGAAATAATGAAATTATAGGGGGAAAATTGTCTTAGATAAACCATGTTTTTGGGATGACCACAAACAAATAAACAGAGAGACATTTTCCTTGCAGACATATCTATTGTTACCTTACCTCAGGCAGATGAAACACACAAATTGTGTATGTTGCTATGTGAGTGCTTTTGGTTACTGCAATCATGTGCAGCATAAGCCCCTTTACCAGGTCAGGCTTGCACACTATAAAAGGTTGGGAGTAGGGTGCTGTCGAAGTAGAGCCTTTAGTAGCCCGATTTCCATGCTGTTCCTTTGCTCCTGTTTATCAGCAGTGTGATGTCCTTTAACCTTCATGGAGTGTGATACAATTGCAAACCCTCCTTTCCTCTTGTGTGACATGATTGGCTGCAACTGACGTACAGCCTCAGTTGACAATGTTTTTGTTTGAGTAGATTGAGCTGACAGGTCTGAGTTGGTACACATTCAGTGGCATCATCTTTATTTTATAGGTTGTAGTGATCGGTTTTCAGTTGACAGGTTTTTAGTAGGCAGGTTTTCAGTTGAACGGTTTACTTGTTTGATATAAACTTTTTTCTCAAATCGTGTGGTGGTCCTAGCCCTAGCTGAAGTGTACTGCTGAGCTTCAGAGTTGTCTCCCTTAAATAATGATGATGAACTGACTGATACGACAACAACACACAATACTTACTTGCATTTAGCAAGGTAGTCACACAGACAATGCAACCATAGACACTAATCTCTAGAATCAAAGCAAACAAACATATGCATGCAAATGATGGGCACCAATTAGGTGAGAGTCTTAGTTTGTTTGCTGTTGTTTTTTCACAGAGGGCTGTGGATGTGTGGTTAGTAAAACCTAATTTCAGGGAACATGTAACACTAACACTCATCCTTGCTGTCATTCACTGTTGAGTTGTGTATCTACCCCCCTCCCACAAAAAAAACAAACATACACACACGCAAATAAAAGAAACATAGGTAGATAGACTGGAATAGTGAAGTGTTCCCTTGGGAGGGGGAAGGGGGGTATGGAGGGTGGGGGTGGGTGAGTACAGCATCATTGTAAATTATCCTCAGAAATGTTAGAGGCATCTGACCAAAACTCTAGCAGAGACGGTGTGGCCAATGACCCAGCCCATGTCCGTGGGTGTTGCTTCAGTGCCAATTTTGGCATTTTTATTTACATACCCAGAGGAAGGAGTATGGCCAGATTCCAGGACCTAGACCATGTTGCTCCCCAGAGTCTTGATGCTTGTTTGTGCCAAGTTTTAGGTCGCTTGTTTCAAGGATTGGTTTGTCTTAATATCTTTTTCTTTTTTATTGGGTATTTTCAAAGTCACTCACCCACAGGAAGAGGTGTACCCAGGTGGTCCACACATTGGAGCTAAAAATTATCCTTGTGGTATATAGGATGGTCTATCCCAAAAAGCAGGGCTTCATTTGGTATGGCTTTGGCGGGAAAGTGAATACCACTAACATACATACACACAAACATACAACTATTTTTAGCTTGACGCAACCAGAGAGGAATGGATGTGGCCACAGGTATGACCAGTGTTGCTCCCGGAGTCATGATGTGAGTACATGCAATGATTTTGATGTCTACGCCAAAGGGTTTGTTCTAAGTACCGGTTTTTTTTTGGCATTTCGCCTCATACGCCCACAATAATGTTCCCTTTTTGGGGGGGGGGGGGGGGTGCTAAAAACCATTCTTGGTATATATAGGATATGTTTACCCTAAAAAGAGCAGGTTTAATTCGTTATTGTTTTTTTGGTGTGTTTTGGTGTTTAAGTGGATACACAAATACTACAGAGGGTATGCATGCATATACATATTTACTCACACACGCACACACACATGCACACACACACGCGTGCACACACACACACACACACACACACACACACACACACACACACACACACACACACACACACACACTGGTGAATCAAGAAAAGGAGTGACCAGATGTAGTCACAATAAATCCTTATTATTAAGTATTATGAAAAAGAAGGGAAAAGGTGGAAAAAGGAGGGAAAAAGGAAGGGAAAAGGGGAAAAAAGGAAAATAAAGGAAGGGAAAAGGGGAAAAAGGAGGGAAAAAAGGAAGGGAAAGGGAAAAAAAAAGGAAGTGAAAGGGGGGGAAAAAGAAGGGGAGTTTGGGGGAATGAAAAAAAAAGCCAAGTCCAGGGATTGAGCCACAGTTCCTCTAGGGAGATCTGTAACTTAACCAATTGACCATGATTTAAAAAAAATAATTTTTCATTAATTCTTTCAGGGTTTTTTTTTGTATGGTAAATTTAAATCCCTTTTTTAATTAGGTATGCCACTTTCAGAAGAAAAAAAATTGTGGTAATGTATCTATGGAAGGGCTGGGTCAGATGGGGTCATCTAACCGAAAGGATGAATTCGATGACAAACAAAGAAAAACACGCATTCCCTTTTATTGATATGGACACTGACGCCAAACCCATGTGGGAGGAGCTTCGCAGCATTGATTATGTAGGAGCTTTATGGATGCACTGCAAGACAGAAGAAATAGTGTACATGCAGTAATAAACCACACGACTTCTTGACACTTTCCGTGCAGAGGTAGCAGCTGCTGGTGCGGGGAAATTCTTTATACTTCCTCTGTTGTCTGAAGTCCCACAAGTAACAAAAATATCCCAAACTTCTATAAAATATTTGTTTTTCAATTCCGAAAGTGTGTGCACGCATGTGTGCATGTGGTGTGTGTGGGTATGTGTGCAGTTAGTGTGTGCATATTCATGATTATGTGGTGTGTTTGATGAGTTTAGATAATTAATTCTGTGGCTTCTCACTATTCCCTCAATATTTGTATAATTGTATGTTTTCATGATAATGCTCATTTGTTTCTCTTTTGTTCACTAGGGTTTTACTTATTAATGTTTCTTGTCCACTGCATTGAACAGCAAACACATCCAAAATTCCACTCTATAATCTGATTAAACTATAAATCCATTATATTCAGTTATAAATAGTTTTATTCTGATGTGCAAAAATTGCTGGAAATTACATATGTGTTACTGTAAGATGATTGGCTATGCAGTGTTAGTATTAACCCTGCTGATTGTGTACAGTGGTAGTATTAACCCTGCTTATCTTAATCATGAATGGAAAGTTGTCAGTAGACTTGTACTTCAATTTGCTTAGGCTCTTTATATTCATAACAGCACCACTTTTTCTTAAAACTTTTCAGCACCTCGTATGGACACACATTCACTTCCCCTTCAATGAGAGAGAAATATGACTTCATAATATTGAGATGATGACTCAATGGTATTGTTGCTTTGGCAAAATCTGAGAATAGAACACATATTGGTGAACTCTATCACCCCAATGCCCTTGTGAAGCGGGTAATTTAGGGAGGGGAGAAATTGGTGATAGGGGAAGGTGGGGAGGGGGAGAGATGAGAGCAGATTTATCCCACCACAAGTAGGTGCACAGCTGACGTATGGTGATGTGATCACAGTCACCATATGTGTAATAGGTGCAGAGTTGTGTGCACATGTTTTGGTGTGTGCACATGTTTCGGTGTGTGCAGAGTGTGAAATACCGACTCCTCATCTGTAGGCTGGCCTGCTTTGGTGATTGTCCAACAGTAGTAGTATCACAGAACTGTAGCTTATTGCTCTGTAAGGTCGGGTTTACATCATGATCTTATCATGCAGGATTGCAAGCTGGTGAGGGCTTCTTGTTTCATTCTTTCTTCTCTCTCACAAGCACACTGTAAGTAAGAAATTATCACTAATCAATAAATGTGAAGATTAAAAAGCATCATAACTACACTGTGAGAGAGAGCTCTCCTGCATGCATTTCTGTGGTGTTTTTCACCTAACCTGTACGCTGTGGCTGAGATTTTGTCACAATGTATACCAGACCAAACAATTACAGTAGTGGAAGTTAACACAAACTCAAACATCTCTCTGTTGATTGATTCCAAGTACACAGGCATACAGTTCTTGTCAGTACTCATAACTTATGAAGGAATGCCAATGTTTAACTTTGCATGGCCACACCTTCTTGTAGAGGTGTGGGCTCACCATGTGCTACAGACTGATGGGAGACTCCATGGCAACCCCATTATCAGCAAGGCTGCTCAGTGAGTTCCTTGTCTGCACTATTGATCAGCTGTTAATCAACTCTTTTGTTGTTGTTTTGTAATTTTTAATTTGTTTTTTTGTTTGAATGATAGTGCACTTTCTTCGCAAGGTGAAGTGGTTGAGAACATAGCGTCACTGATTGAAATATTGTCTTCCTACGGTAAGAATTGATATAGTACATGTTTTAAATGAATGTTTTCCTGAACTTTGAACATTTGGTAATATAATATTTGCTGGATGAGTTACTAATACTTTCCAATCAATATCATGCTAAAAGAACTTTCATATGTTTTTTTTCCTCTTTCTTTCCCCCTCCTGCATTTTCCCCCTGCGTTCTCCACCCCAACCCTCCCATCCCCACCTTTTTTTTTCTTCCTGGACCTAGTAGTACATTTCCTTATTAGGGTATGTTAAGGGAACCTCCCCTAGGCTGCTAACGGAACTATTGTATCATTTTCATGTGTGTGTGTGTTGAGGTATGTATGTTCAGCATACAATTATGATTCAAAAATGTTTCTAGTCCTACGTAGCCAGCTGGACTCTCCGTGCAGTGAGCTCTCTTCATCATCTGCCAAACTCCCCGAAAGCGGTTACTTTAAAAATTTATTTATCTTATTTTTTAAATTTATTATTATTTTTTGATGAATAAGACTAACCCGGTATATAGATAAATCATATTTATGGTGACTCAAAGTTTCTTGCTTGATCAGATGTTAATCATGTCAAATTTCTTTAGATATTAACCTCTGCATCATCGCTGATGCTTGTAATTAAGTCTATACCTTTCTCACAAACTGGAATTTGTGGGAGACACTGAATGACCTTAGAACCACAAACAGACACTTGCAGGGTATCTATATTCCCACAGTTGCACTCAATGATGCTGGAGTTGTTTGTTGTTGCTATGAATATAAAAAAAAGACCCAGATGTTGTGACTCGTGCTGTTTCTCAAGGAACAGCAATAATTTACTTAATTAGCACGGGCAGTTATCTCAGACATCTGAACTATGTGGTCCTCATTTCTGCTGCCACTTCCTTTAAACAAACTTTGTTAGAGGAAATTCTATTGGAAGGTTATTGTACAGTAGACAGCTGTCTTTCTAGGTACAGTAATCCTTCATCACGAGAGATTAAAAACAACATCTGATCTTTATTTTTTAATAGGGTCAATCATAAGTGAATTATGTGTGTGTGTGTGTGTGTGTGTGTGTGTGTGTGTGTGTGTGTGTGTGTGTGTGTGTGTGTGTGTGTGTGTGTGTGTGTGTGTGTGTGTGTGTGTGTGTGTGTGTGTGTGTTTGCATGCTTGTAAGGGAATGGGTTTATTAGGATATTCAATGGATTTTTTTTACTCGCTTAGTGGTCACAGAGAATTCATATAGCTCAGCAATTCTCGTCAAGATAACACACACTCAGTCTGACATCACAAATGATATCTAACTTAGAAAGTTTAATTAAAAAGCTCTACACAAATACAGAGTGTATATCTTTATCTTTCTAAGAGAAGTTTTTAAAAGTCAATTATGCTAACTACATGGTACAGATTTTAAACAACAAACGATACAAAAACTGATAACTAGTTAACACTGTTTTCACATGTGATCAACACAACTATTTCTATATAATTAGCTAATCTATGTGAGATTAACTATTGTTCACTTTGCTGGTGACCGTGAGAAGCTGAAATTCAGATCAATTAGTATAAATGAAAAAGTGACTGCAGTTTAATTTTTGAGGCATCAAGTATTAGAAGCCATTCCCATCCATCCATGTGAACAGCCAGAGAGCTGTAGCTGGACTTTAATACTTCGGTGAACATCTGTTCAACACTTGTAAAAGTTGTGTATGTAGTTGTGTCCAGTTTACACACTGTAACATAACAAATATTATAAGTTACCAAACAACCGAGATTTTTCGGTTGCTCTATGGCTGTTCTCTACTATTCAGGCTCATAGTAGAGATATTTTAATCTTGTGTTTTTTGCAATATGATTCATGTTAAACCTCTCATATGGACATAAACCTTGGGAGTGTGTTTATTCTTTTAGCAGAGGGTCAAAGTAACAAACTTCATTGTGAGAACAGATCCATGGAGTCAAACAACTGGAGGGAATCAAATCACTGCCTTATGATAGGAAAGATGAAACCCTGGTGGAGGAGTTACGTTCTCGACAGGAACAGAGTACATAGTAGAAAATGGGCAGGCTTTGTTATTAGTTGTTTCATTGGTTTTATTTTGTTTTGCTTATGTATTTTTTAAAGGATATATAGAAAGAAGGCCCCCGAAGAAAGGGTTGCAAGTAATGTGTCCATTATAGGAAGTAACTGTACGTCCAATGGTGTCTGAGAAACATTCACACAGAATCAAAGGCAGGTAGCAAAAAAAAATATCTCACCAATACAGCATTATTCTACTTCGAGAATAAGAATTAATATGGACTCCTTCAATAGGGAAAGAATTCAAAGAGTGATGCATGGGTTTTACATTTAAGCCCTGTCCACACTGCACAATAAAACTGGTTTCACCTGTGTCTGGAATGGGTTCCACACGTCCACACTACACCCAGTTTCATCTCACCCAGTTCCACCTGAAACCTTCAGAAGGGTAGGTTTCAAGCGGCTCAGATTTATTGAACATATCTGTGGCTTTATTGTTGATGTTCACTATTAAGAGTTTAGCTACAAACAGCTTTTTCCCTGCTCTCTAGCTACCCTTTGTGGGAGCTCCCCTTTGTGCAATGATATTGCAGAGAGAAAGAAATCTACTCTTGAGCAAAACTTGTGGATGTATGCTGCCCCTGCCCCACCATTCCCTGGACCTGTGAGCCACTGGTAAAAATCTAATTCTAACTTAGAAAGTTTAATTTAAAAAAAAAAAACTCTATTCAAATACAGAGTATATCTTTGTCTTTCTAAGAGAAGTTTTTAAAGTCAATTATGCTAACTACATGGTACAGATTTTAAACAACAAACGATACAAAAACTGATAACTAGTTAACACTGTTTTCACATGTGATCAACACAACCATTTCTATATAATTAGCTAATCTATGTGAGATTAACTATTGTTCACTTTGCTGGTGACCGTGAGAAGCTGAAATTCAGATCAATTAGTATAAATGAAAAAGTGACTGCAGTTTAATTTTTGAGGCATCAAGTATTAGAAGCCATTCCCATCCATCCATGTGAACAGCCAGAGAGCTGTAGCTGGACTTTAATACTTCGGTGAACATCTGTTCAACACTTGTAAAAGTTGTGTATGTAGTTGTGTCCAGTTTACACACTAACATAACAAATATAAGTTACCAAACACCAGAAAATAAAATACTCCATTTCTATACGTGGCAGAGGAAAACCAATTTATCTGCCCAGCCAATTAGTCAGCCCACACAGGTGATGTGGAGCAGGTTCATCCCTATGCTAGTGTGGACGGGGCTTAAAAGGGCATATCCAACTTTATCATATATCCTGAAGAAAATAGGGGGATGGAATATTTGTAGAGCCAAGTATTGGATTCTCCTAAATATAGAGAAATAGTAAATGATTCATTTAGGAACAACATGACATGGCACCATTGAGCATACACAAATTCATTTAAAACCTGCACATAAACTATGCCGAGGAAACAAACCTCTTGTATACACTGACAAAACATGGGCAAATGTGCATCACAGTGACAAGATGAACAGTGAACATTACCTGGAATGGCTTACAGAACAGTTCCAGCTATAATTGTATTAAAGCAACTTACCACAACAAGCAGGAGGGCAAAGTATTTACAAGAGAAAACAGGAAAACTGATATTAAACAATTGGTTTTGCATACAAAATATACACTACACACTGACACGGACATCAAAAAGATTTGGTTTCAGAAAGTATAATATATCCCAAACAAGTACATCTGATCAATGAAGCTACAAGACCACAAATGACTCACTGACACACACAGCTAAACTTGCAGGTGGCCCATTGCAAACTGAATCCCATTGAGTTTGGCTGGGAAAAGGCAATGGGCTACATAGCTAAACATGAGTCAAGTTCAACTTGATGGCAGTGAGACTAACTCCCGAAAGTTTTCAAAAATAGCGGCTGGCATGTGGAGGATTTAATTACTGTGTTTTACTGTATTCATTGAGTGAATCTGATTGTACAGTGATTAAGAAAAATTTTTATCTTTAGGCTTGCAGTTACTTTTGAGTTTATGCTTTCTGCATTTGGCATTGGACAATATTCCAACTACATTTCAGGTGGTTTGAAGAATGCCTATACTTTATTTACGGACTATGTCCAGGATCCTTGCTACTTCTTATGAGAGTTAGGGAAAGATTGACTAGACAGTAGAAGTAGACTGAAACCTGACATATTAAAAAAAAAGGTGAATATTAAGATTTTTATAGCCATTTTTTTTACTGTAGATTGAATGGGAATGAACAAAAGGTGATGGTTCATTAGTTCGGAAGAGACAACCATAGAGTGTTTTTATTTTAAACAAGAGTGGTCCACACTAAGACCTGTGGCAAATAATTACTATAATATTTATTAAAACATAGTGTTTTAGACCATGAAAATAATTGTTTAGAACACTTAAGATGAGGATAAAGTTGTGACAAGATTTACAACTTTGAGTTTCTATACAGTAAAATTACTTTGTTATAACCACAGGGTTTTCATACAGTAGAAATACTTAGTTGTAACCAATTAGTTGTAACAACAAACTTTGGTGTTTCCAAACAGTACAAAATCAGTTAAAAATACATTCTTGAGCGAAACTTGTGGATGTATGCTGCCCCTGCCCCATCATTCCCTGGACCTGTGAGCCACTGGTAAAAATCTAATTCTAAAAAAGAGCTATAATTTTCTCATTTTATTTCTCAACTTTTCTTGTGGTGGTGAAATTTGATCTATCTGGCTTCCTGAACTGTCAACATCACAGTTAGTTTCATTGTTATTTCAGTATGAATGGGTATATTGCTGTGGTGATGTGTTACACTGTTAAGGATTTGGAATAATTTAAATTAAAAAATAATTCAACTAACTCTCTATCAGATGAAATTATTGCTCACTTTACATCACAGAAAATTCTAGAAGTTATTTTAGCTTAATTGCACAGATATTATTCATATAATATTAAATGCTATTTTCACAGATACAAACTAATCTACACCTTAAAAATTCGCATGTACAAACTCGTAACAAAAAAAAAAATGTATTGAAATAATCCTCTGATGTTCTGTAGATTTTCATGGCTAGGGATCCCAACAAAAACGTAAAGTTTTATAAGCTTTGTATTTTTTTTTCCGTGGGTGGGTGTGTGTGTGTGTGCATGTGTGTGGATCTGATACCATATCCTTAAACCAAGGTTATAATAAAAGTTCTATTATATGAAACAAAACCTATGCAAATAGTTACAATACTGTTCTCAATGCTCAATGCACTAATGGTAAAATAGCTTTCATTGGCAGCTGCAGAAACTTTTAATTTGCCTTCAAAATTTGATATAACTTATATATGTTGTTCTTATTTTTTTCCCCCTAGATGTACTTACTGCGTGAAGAGCTACTGTCTTTGATTGTGTTGCTCTCCTGACAGAAATGAATTTCGTCTTCACAGTGAGTTAGTAACACTATCTTAATTAATTTTTTTTTAATACTATTATGACATTGTTAAGGGCACACAGTCCTAATGAAATAGGTCAAGGTTCACTAAAGGGTTTTTTTTCCTGGTTTAAGATGAGAATAATATTACGGGAACATAAGATGGAGAAATGATTGGGGTTTGGATTTTAACTGGTGTAAAGGCACCTACCCTTGGCTATATATGATGCATTCTAAGTTAATTAATTTTTTTACAGGCTAATCCATCTATTTGGTAGTGTTTGTTTTCTTTGTTTTATTGAAACATTTTTGCTCTTGTTTGATAAGGGTTGTCTAGATTAAACACCCTGTAGTGCAATGATCTGACAAGATCTCCAGACATAATTCCATGTATTGAGTACTTTAGACTAATTTGTGTGATTAGTTTCTTGCTAGATGGTGTGTTTGAAGCAGTGATGAGGTTGCGTGCTTTGCACCTCAGTGGTATTTATTTATCCTGATGTCTGATTGGATCTTTCAGTCCATTATACCAAATATTTGCAAACATGTATCATGCCTTAAATTATATATTCATTTCAACAGTCAGCCTCTAATATGTTTGTGGTTATATGGGTACCACAATTACATCAAATTTTGCCCCTAAAGGTCATGCAAATTTAATTTCATCTTTTGAATGCCTTCTGCTATACTCTTGTCACAATCAAATTTTTTGATATTTGAGAACCACTTAAACGTGAAGGTTGAGTATAAAAAGGCGTGGCATAGCACAAAATGAATGCGATTTTTCAAAAGATTTAATCATGTCGAGCAACAAGGCTATCAGTTAAGCCAAACAAGAATAAGGTTGGCCTGGCCCACTGCACAGGTATTAAATATATCCTTCCCCCTTCTCAAACTCCCCAAGCTAAGCCATGTGAACTGTCTCAGCTAGACAAAACCAACAAAAAAAAATAGCACACCTGAAACAATCAAAACATGGCCTCCTAGAGAAGTGTCTGCAATCCTTCGCCTCCTGTGGCCTCAAAACAAGCTAGACCTGGCTTTCGCCACCACATCCAATTAACATTTGAATCAGGAATTCAGAGGATGACTTCTTGGACAGGCTTGAATGGGCTAAAAGGATTTGTCTCCTGGTTCTTCCACGGACAACCAGTATGCTTTTCTCTCTACTGGACAGGTTGGAGGACAGCTCAAGTGAATAGCTCCAAGAAAAGGAGCAAACAGTTTCCTCAGTATCTATGCTGGCTTCATCAGGTTGGTTCATTCTTTGTGGACCAAGTAGTACTACTATTTAGCATTTGACTGTGTGTGTGTGTGTGTGTGTGTGTGTGTGTGTGTGTGTGTGTGTGTGTGTGTGTGTGTGTGTGTGTGTGTGTGTGTGTGTGTGTGTGTGTGTGTGTGTGTGTGTGTGTGTGTGTGTGTGTGTGTGTGTGTGTGTGTGTGTGTGTGTGTGTGTGTGTGTGTGTGTGTGTGTGTGTGTGTGTGTGTGTGTGTGTGTGTGTGTGTGTGTGTGTGTGTGTGTGTGTGTGTGTGTGTGTGTGTGTGTGTGTGTGTGTGTGTGTGTGTGTGTGTGTGTGTGTGTGTGTGTGTGTGTGTGTGTGTGTGTGTGTGTGTGTGTGTGTGTGTGTGTGTGTGTGTGTGTGTGTGTGTGTGTGTGTGTGTGTGTGTGTGTGTGTGTGTGTGTGTGTGTGTGTGTGTGTGTGTGTGTGTGTGTGTGTGTGTGTGTGTGTGTGTGTGTGTGTGTGTGTGTGTGTGTGTGTGTGTGTGTGTGTGTGTGTGTGTGGTGGGGGTGTGGGTGTGTGTGTGGTGGGGGGTGTGTGTGTGGCACATCCAGTACATGCGTGTGTGGTGCGTACTTGGGTGCAATTGTAGGTGTGTGTGTCTCTGTCTGTGTATGTGTGTGGTGTGGAGCATGTGTGTGGTGTGGATGTGTGGTGTGGTGCATGTATGGTGTGGTGCATGTGTGGTGTGGATGTGTGGTATGTGCATGGTGCATGCGTGTCTGTGATGGGGGTGTGTATATGAATAATATTTCAGCATATGACCGTAAGTAAATGCTTTGGCTTAAACAATATTTATAGGGATTGTTACTGAGAAATCTACTGTGAGAGACCACCTGTTTGTGTGTGAATGGAGTGTTGTGAGCTGTTTGGTGTCTGGTCTTTGGCAGACGTGTAGCTATGGTAACAACAGATGGGATGCCAGCTCATACAAACAAGTGAATTGCATGTTTCATGTGAATCATATTTATTCTGTAGTAAATTCTTCTCTGTAATCTTTTTTCAATAGAAAAAAAGTACTTTTTTTAAAATCTTGACCAGTGCTGAGTTTTTTTGTTGGACTACACGCAAGATAATGTTTGTAATAACTTTGTATTATCTGCACTTCACAGTGAGGCATCATCTTTTTTACATTTGCCATGTCTGTTTTGGTGGCCTTGTACACCAGGTAGAGTGGGTGCATCCACGCCCCCAGTTGGCCAAGAAGACTCCAACATTTTTGAGGACCTCTTCCTAGCTGGAGTCTGCGGCTGCATATCTGAGGGAAGGGGAAGGGGGAATGGTTTCAATGGACACAGAGAATAGCATATTATCATAATAATATAATAAATTATTAGTAATGCTTACCCAGAATACCTTGTGCTGGCTTCTTGTGAAGAGCCATTGTTGGAGCTGGGAGGAGGACTGTGGGTGATGGAGTTGGGAGGGAGACTGTGGGTGATGGAGTTGGGAGGGGGACTGTGGGTGATGGAGCTGGGAGGGAGACTGTGGATGTTGGAGCAGGGACTGACAGAACTTGCTGCTGAAGGATTGCCTCCAGTGGAGCAATCTGTACCCCTGGATATGCCACAGACATTCTGTACAGAAATTTCTTCCTGCAATGACTGAGGCACATGCAGGGTGTACTGTGCTTGTCTCTATTATTGGTTGAACAATGGTTATCTCAACAACAACAAAAAAGCTCTGTATATATATATATATATATATATATATATATATATATATATATAAGCTTACTTTTAAAAAAGCTATGGCTTCAGATATTACTGCTACGATTTCTGGTTTTGGTGCTTCTGTCTGGTTTTGGTACTACTGGCTATTAATAGGCTACAGTGGGTAAGGAAAGGCTATAATGACGTTACTGTGGGTTAGGGAAGCCTATGGTGTATGAACTGATGCTGCAGTATAGCTGAGCCAAAAAAGCAAGTCTGCTGATGATTTGAATCTTCCCCCCCTGTGGTCAAAGTGCATGCCACGCCACCCCTTTTTATACCTGGACTACTGGAAGCTGCCTCAAAATCTCTCCCACATGGAAGCTACTAATGTATTTAAACCCAACCTTCATGTTTAAACTGATGGAGTTATTGTGTTAATAATAACTTTACCTCTTGGTCTATCATAGTGAGTTGAGTGGCATGTGTCTGCTGTTGCATGGACTGTTTCTATGGATTCCGAGGTGCACATGTGCATGCAGCTGCATGGACCATACAAGTTCAATGTGCTGGTGCTGTTAACAATGGTACAGGCTATAAAGTTTCTAGTTTGTTATGAAGTTTTAACTCTGTATCCTCAAGTTTGCAAGTGTTGTATTTCATATATGATTATATTAAGCATGCTCTAATGTGATAAATTGCTATTATAACTATATATAAGCGTGCGTATGTGTTTATACGAATCCTCTGGGTGGGTGTGTGACAAATATGTGCATATGTATGGGAGTGTTTTTGTGTGTGTGAATGACTTATTATGTATGTGAGTGTGTATGAGTGTGGGTGGGTATTGCTGTTTTCATTTTAAATACTTCACTCTTTTTCCTCTCATCCTACGCTCCCAGCATGTATTCTAAGAATATAAAGTGTGGAATATGAGATAGGAATGAGAGAAAGATAAAATGTGTGACTGTTACTTGATTATTGCTTTGGTTCCAGTACTCCAGTGACACCATTACCTCCACAGCTGTGGTGGATGCCCTGGCTGCTCTCAGGGGAACCAAGAAGAGACACAGTGATCCTAATGCTGCACTCCCACTCGACCTCAAGTCTCAGCAGTTGAAGATTGGCTTAAGGAAAGATCATCGTCACCAACTGGTGGTTATTGACATTGTAAACCTTGAAACTTGACTTGCATAAGTAGTTCATAAGGCAGTGGTCACTTTCATTTTTTAATATTGTCTTCATTGTAATTGGTAGCCCTACACTGATAGACTTTGTTAGCATCCTATACTTGTGGAACATATCAGTACACAAAGGATACATTTCCTCATATACTGGCAACCTGACAGTAAGAATACTAACAAATATGAAGCTGCCATTTTCACTAGATATCTTAAATGATGCACTAATAACATGGCAAAATACTCATAGTCATGGATGACTTTCTCTTGTCATTATGAAGGAGTTGAGAAAATTTTCTCAACCATTATGGCATATTTACAGACTTTAGTTTACTCTCTAAAACTACAGAATTTTATTTTAATGATGCCTAAATCTGTTAATTTCCTTCTGTTTAGTATCAACATTACATCAACCATCAATGACATTTCTCTCTCTCTACTCAACACAATAGTGTGTTGAACCAAATTCACTGTTCAGATGTCCTTTCTACTCTGTAATTCATTTAATTTTCTAGGTATTATTGTCCATTTCTTTATGCTTACATTGAGATGATGAGATTGTAAATAAATGACTAATGAATGGATGGATGGATCTTCAAAATTAAAAAAAAAGGTGTTATTGTTGATGTTCATTTTATTATTATTATTATTATTATTATTATTTTGTTATTTTTTTATACTAACAGGAATATATAACCTTTATTACATCATCTAACTATAAAGTACGAATAATTTGGTTGTCTGTCTGCATATCCTCGATTCACGGTTGAAGTTGGACCCACAAACCCATATATATTTAGAATCAGTGTCACCAGGGGAACTTCTTAAGCATGTTTATATGGCTACACCCCTTTCTTATTAAAAAAAAGCCAATAATGGTACTTTTGTCAGAAAAAAAGGGAGCTACAGGCTTAAAACTAAGCATGCAGACACAACTTCACTCTGCAAATAACGTGGGGTGGGTCCCTTCTGGCCACACCTCTTTCTCTTTGTGTGTGAAGCTAAAAATGTCAAATGGTACTTTTAAAACAATACTACGACTTAATCACATGTTCATTTTTGTTTTAAAAAGTCTAAACATGTCTACAAAGCAGATATTATTGTGATTACAACCCACCAATGGGTTGGGAAAAAAAACTGCCCATAGGGTGGGTTTTTCGCTAATAATGAATCAATTTAACCTCTTCTCAGATACTCCTAATTCAGACTTTAATTCCAATTTTCTCCAGTTAATCAACATACACAGCCCCATCTCTAAACCTATGCAGTTTCCAGAACTCAATACAAACTCTCTCTGTTTTTCTGGAGATCTTACCCCTCCCCCCATCCTCCCTATAGTAGCAACTTCTAACCAGTTGGAAGTGGTTCCCTGAATAAGAAAATGGGCATGAGTGTTAGAGAACGGGGTGGGGAATCTTGATGCATATTTGTTGTGTCTGTACTAAACTAATTGCGTGTTATGATGGTTTAATTAAGAAAATTAGGTGGGGAATCTTGATGCATATATATATATATATTGTGTCTATACTAAACTAAGTGCGTGTTATGATGGTTTAATTAAGTTAAGAGATGAGGCCATAATTTATATCACAAGTAATATATACCACATGTAAAAACTAATTTTATATCTGGACTATAGAGCATGCTGTTGAAAACTTCTTACACCAGTATGAAATATTTATGCACTGTATATTCACAATTATACTATATGCCTGTGTATCTGCTCAGTTCATATTTGTACTTTTCATAAATGCTGAGTGCAAAGATCTACATGGTGATGTATGCTAGGTGCCAAAACAACCATGAAGTCTAAATTATTAATTACAGTATGAAATATCAAAAATTTTTGGCATCACAGGTGTTTTTATCATTACAGTTTGTACAGGAGAGATATATAAAGAGTGTGATTTGTAAAAGTTTAATTCCATTAACTTTTTAATACTTATCACCAGTTTATAGAAAAGAATTAATGTATTTTAATAAGCTGTGTTCGGAAATATATTAATATGATTTAATAAATGAATACATGTTTTTAATTCAATGTTGTTTAAATTCATTAATAAATAATAATGATAACAATAATATTGACAAATAATGACAACAATAATGATCATCATGGATTAGCAAATGCTTTGAGTGGGTATTGGTCAGTTAAATATTCTTAACCAACTACTGGAATGTTCCATTATTGTCTATTTTGCAGTGATCCTTTTCTTTTTTTTTGGGGGGGGGGGGGGGGGGTGGGGGAATGTTTACATGGTGTTAGGAACACAGCGGTGTCAAGAGCACAGATGTGCAGGACTACTGGAATCCCCTTCTCACTTGTGGGAGATCTCATTTTTTGTCCCGACATATGGGTTGGTGTTGATTCCTCTGAGATAGAAAAAAAAGGAACTGTGTAAAACTGATATTCACTTTTATTTACTACTAAAAGGGGAACTATAGGTCATTCTCATTTTTTCCCTTCAAGGACTCATAACTTCCTATGCGCTTTTAGTATCAAAAGATAGCTCTTTCTATGTAGTTTACAATAGTGCAATATGAGAGGGTGTGTGTGTGTCCATGTGTGTGTGTACTGTGAAATGAAATGTGGAACAGTGGATCTCCCAAAATGTTCCAGTCAAGAATTTATGGACAATGAATGCTTCCATCTACCTCAAACAGTTGTGGGGGAAAGAGCTTGAGGAATTTTAAGTGCTCAGTCTAACTAGCAACTTAATGATTTTTGGAAAGGATGACAATTATTTTTTGGACCACTCCATCTCTAAAAAAATATGATTTTTCTTTTGAATGGCTTCATTCAAATGTAAAAAACTCATTTCCTATTGAAAGGAAGGACTTTCATATTAAAGAAGCTTGAAATGTCACTATAGCTTGATTATGAGCATCACAGACTTCCAATATAAAAATTATTTTTTTAAAAATCACCAGTTTATAGTTGTAAAATAGTTTGGGTGGAGAAAAAAAATTAAAGAGAAAAAATATATAACATTGGTCCCCCTAAGTCTATTGCTAGAAGGTTCTTGTGAATATACCTACCAATCATGGTTGTTTTAGTTAGAATTTGACATACAAATTTAAGAAAAAGAAAAATCAGCTAATAACTTAAAATCATTGTGTAATAATCTATTCAGCCTCATTCACCCTGCAAAAGTGAGCTCAAATCAGAATAAACCCCTACAAGGTGTAATGAAGCTAATGCAACAATTTTTGTTGTAAGTTTTATTGTTATGTCAGGAGGTGCTATTTTGTTGTTTTTACAAATTATCATTCCACTGTCCTCCTGCTGCCTTATATGGTGATTGTATATGGTAATATCATCAATTAAATGCAGAATGCTTAGAGCCCAAACATATTTTCTTCAATTTAAGTTCTATTGTTGAATATATCTCATTAAAGAAGAATAAATTAACAGATTTGCCCAAAAATAATTATTAAAAAAATCATATCTCATTGCTTGTTGCTTTTGTTGTTGTTGCTTGTTTTGTTTTTTTGTTTTTTTTAATTTTTTTTATTTCAAAATTTAAATCATGTTATATTGTGAAGTGATAATGCATGTAGATCTTTTTTTAAGGTTGTGAAGTGATATAAATACAATACATGACAACACAAAAAAAAGAGTTCGCAGTTGACTGTATAACAAATCTTTTAAAAGAAGTCATGTGTAAGATGGGATAGTGAGAATTCTAATCTGAATGATCAGTTCATTCCACAATCTTATTTTTCCTACTCTATTATTATCTGCAAGCACAAGCTTCCACTACCATGCTTGGGTAGACAGTGTATTTCCAACTGCCGTCCTCCCAAAACTCAATCACAGTCAAGGCACCATACTTGGATGGCACACAACAGGGACCTTTGGGTTCAGTGATGTTCAAGGAATGTTCTGACATTTCAAAATGTTTTCTGGCACCGGCCATTAGCTTTGCATGGTTGTTTCCAAAATGTCCATTCGTGGAGAGGAAATTATGACTACATGATCCCTTACACTGCCTTGCATTGTAGGTCAAAGGGGAACGAATATAGTCAATCTCAACTTTGGCAAACTTAATTTCAAAATCCTCAAGGTGACAATCAGATCTACTTACAAACCTCTTCCTTCTTGTTGCATTGGTATGGTCACCATCCTGAAATTCACCCACTTCCAAGCTGCCATCATCAGATATATTTTCAGATTCCTTCCTCACAATATCTTTAACGATTTCATCACTGAGGTGAAGGACTAGGAATGGCTGAAGTGGAAGCTTCTTTTTTCTCTTTGGTTTGTCAAGTGATATGGTGGCTGGATTAGTGAAGCTGACAGGCACTCTCCTTTCCAATGTACAGTCAATGCTCAATTCAAGACTCAATTCTAAGTCGGGTTCTTCTACTGTTGGTGGCCAAAAACTTCTGATTCCATCTCTTACGTTAATCTCGATCCATTGGGAGAAATGCTCATTGACTGAATAGTTGTGTGTGTTAACAATCACCTTTTCTCTGTCATTTCTTTCAGATAGCTTCATATATACTTGAAGAGTCACTTGGGCTGACTCTTCAGGATCGAGAAATTTGGGAACTGCTTTCAGGTGAGCTCGAAGGACTGACTTTTCTACTGACAGTTGATTCTTTTGATAAGCCAGTGCTAGAGATTTCCATTTAAAGACGAAAATGGACATTGATGTACAGTTCTGAGTTCTAGGCTTTCTTCTGTATCTTCCTTGTAATATGTCTAGAGAGAAATGGTTGAAGAATTAGTTATTAGGACACACACCAGAGAAATGCATTAATTTTATATCAACTAACATACGGAATATAACTTCCATACAGGTTCATACCCTACAAAGCTAGCTGCCATAAACAGAGTCATGTGCAGCAGCAACCTAGTAATGCTGGGGACCCAATGATTTGAAGTTTAAGAGGAAATTTAGAAGATCTGATGCCAAGCAGTTAATTATTATTAGCTATCTATCATTCTTTATGATATTCAGTCTGCTAATTGCACACATACCTGTATCTTGCAAAGCCCACACTTCAGTGGGATCTTCTACGTCTGACAATTTAGGTTTTCCGTTAGCATCAGTGAGGTTGTTTCTCAGCTCAAGCATATATGCCATTATAGTTGAAGGTTGTGGAGACTCCGCTGGATTGACACCAGCCACGGAGGAGCTGCTACCAGTATTGGTCGGAGCAGCATTTAGTACAGCAGAAATAAGTACAATTTGGAATAAGACTATAGAGTAAAACATGGCTAATGCTTTGGCTTGTGAAATGGTGTTTTACTGGTTTTATAGCTGAGGAAATTAATTTTTAATTGCACTTTTCCTTGCCAAATTATAGCGAAGTAAAAGATTGGTTGGGAATGTGGTTGTGGTCAAGAACATAACTTGTCGGAGTAAATAACTTGCCGCTTCAACTGAAGCGTAAGACCCAGCGGAGGTACAGTGGGACTGATATTAGTTTACTGTAGTATTTAGGACCCTAACCCCCAGAATGCTTAGGATCAAGCTTGCTGCTTTAGCAGTGCACTGTTGTAGCTAGCTATCATCATTGTTGCTAGCTACCATTGTTGCTAGCTAGCTATCCTGTTTTCTGAAGCCAGAAGCAAATTTGGTTGACAGTAGGCCTATTTTCTAGTTTACTACCAGATAATTTGTGTATATGTCAGCAGTACATGGCTATGTAGAAATAGCCAGAAACTTTTCCACTCTTTTAATACTTTTTTAAAACTTAGTATTTTATCACACAGGGTGATTAAAATTTAAAAAATAATAATAACTATACTACTAAAATATAATGGCACACCAACAATAAAAGAAACAAGACAATATTGTTGGTGATGACTCAGGTCCAATCTTTACTACAATCACAATGATCTGGTCAGGTCAATTCTTTTTTGTGGAACTTCCTCTAGCTCTCCCCCCTCACCCTTTCACTTTCATCACCAATTCTATAAAATTTACTTGAGTCACTGTGGTATGAAAAATTTCAATGAAATAAAAATTTTAAAAATTGAGGAAAATAATCACCAAAAAAAAAAGGCAAATGTGTACAGCTTTTCTGGTTCATGGGGAACAGGACTTCAGGCAATTGCTCATCCACTTTTCTCCCTCCTAAAGAATAAACATGCAAATCCCTGAAAGCACTAAAGCAGGTTAGAAAAATTCCCTAGCCACACCAATACCTACCACCACTTCTAACCAGACAGTCAACTTTACAATATATTCCTTTATCAGTGGTGGATCCAAAGGGGGGGGGGGGGTAATGGGCAAGTGCTCCTACCACCTTGAATTAAAAAATTTAAAAAAAGACATGCAAATG
>OZ017784.1:13321727-13349622 GCA_963969325.1 Lycopodina hypogea | reverse complement strand
CCTCAATCCATCAGTTATTTCTGAGCCTTCAGCTGCACAAGAAAAGTTGGCTATTTGGTTAGTAGTGGTGGTAGGAATTGCTGCAGGTGTAGAATTTCTTTATTATTTCTGTGCTAGCTACAACAGTGCACTGCTAAAGCAGCAAGCTTGATCCTAAGCATTCTGGGGGTTAGGGTCCTAAATACTACAGTAAACTAATATCAGTCCCACTGTACCTCCGCTGGGTCTTACGCTTCAGTTGAAGCGGCAAGTTATTTACTCCGACAAGTTATGTTCTTGACCACAACCACATTCCCAACCAATCTTTTACTTCGCTATAATTTGGCAAGGAAAAGTGCAATTAAAAATTAATTTCCTCAGCTATAAAACCAGTAAAACACCATTTCACAAGCCAAAGCATTAGCCATGTTTTACTCTATAGTCTTATTCCAAATTGTACTTATTTCTTCTGTACTAAATGCTGCTCGGACCAATACTGGTAGCAGCTTCTCCGTGGCTAGTGTCAATCCAGCGGAGTCTCCACAACCTTCAACTATATTGGCATATATGCTTGAGCTGAGAAACAACCTCACTGATGCTAACGGAAAACCTAAATTGTCAGACGTAGAAGATCCCACTGAAGTGTGGGCTTTGCAAGATACAGGTATGTGTGCAATTAGCAGACTGAATATCATAAAGAATGATAGATAGCTAATAATAATTAACTGCTTGGCATCAGATCTTCTAAATTTCCTCTTAAACTTCAAATCATTGGGTCCCCAGCATTACTAGGTTGCTGCTGCACATGACTCTGTTTATGGCAGCTAGCTTTGTAGGGTATGAACCTGTATGGAAGTTATATTTCTATGCTAGTTGATATAAAATTAATGCATTTCTCTGGTGTGTGTCCTATTAACTAATTCTTCAACCATTTCTCTCTAGATATATTACAAGGAAGATACAGAAGAAAGCCTAGAACTCAGAGCTGTACATCAATGTCCATTTTCGTCTTTAAATGGAAATCTCTAGCACTGGCTTATCAAAAGAATCAACTGTCAGTAGAAAAGTCAGTCCTTCGAGCTCACCTGAAAGCAGTTCCCAAATTTCTCAATCCTGAAGAGTCAGCCCAAGTGACTCTTCAAGTATATATGAAGCTATCTGAAAGAAATGCAGAGAAAAGGTGATTGTTAATACACACAACTATTCAGTCAATGAGCATTTCTCCCAATGGATCGAGATTAACGTAAGAGATGGAGTCAGAAGTTTTTGGCCACCAACAGTAGAAAACCCCGACTTAGAATTGAGTCTTGAATTGAGCATTGACTGTACATTGGAAAGGAGAGTGCCTGTCCGCTTCACTAATCCAGCCACCATATCACTTGACAAACCAAAGAGAAAAAAGAATCTTCCACTTCAGCCATTCCTAGTCCTTCACCTCAGTGATGAAATCGTTAAAGATATTGTGAGGAAGGAATCTGAAAATATATCTGATGATGGCAGCTTGGAAATGGGTGAATTTCAGGATGGTGACCATACCAATGCAACAAGAAGGAAGAGGTTTGTAAGTAGATCTGATTGTCACCTTGAGGATTTTGAAATTAAGTTTGCCAAAGTTGAGATTGACTATATTCGTTCCCCTTTGACCTACAATGCAAGGCAGTGTAAGGGATCATGTAGTCATAATTTCCTCTCCACGAATGGACATTTTGGAAACAACCATGCAAAGCTAATGGCCGGTGCCAGAAAACGTTTTAAAATGCCAGAACATTCCTTGAACATCACTGAACCCAAAGGTCCCTGTTGTGTGCCATCCAAGTATGGTGCCTTGACTGTGATTGAGTTTTGGGAGGACGGCAGTTGGAAATACACTGTCTACCCAAGCATGGTAGTGGAAGCTTGTGCTTGCAGATAATAATAGAGTAGGAAAAATAAGATTGTGGAATGAACTGATCATTCAGATTAGAATTCTCACTATCCCATCTTACACATGACTTCTTTTAAAAGATTTGTTATACAGTCAACTGCGAACTCTTTTTTTTGTGTTGTCATGTATTGTATTTATATCACTTCACAACCTTAAAAAAAGATCTACATGCATTATCACTTCACAATATAACATGATTTAAATTTTGAAATAAAAAAATAAAAAAAAAAAAAAAAAACAAAACAAGCAACAACAACAAAAGCAACAAGCAATGAGATATGATTTTTTTAATAATTATTTTTGGGCAAATCTGTTAATTTATTCTTCTTTAATGAGATATATTCAACAATAGAACTTAAATTGAAGAAAATATGTTTGGGCTCTAAGCATTCTGCATTTAATTGATGATATTACCATATACAATCACCATATAAGGCAGCAGGAGGACAGTGGAATGATAATTTGTAAAAACAACAAAATAGCACCTGACATAACAAAATTTACAACAAAAATTGTTGCATTAGCTTCATTACACCTTGAAAGGGTTTATTCTGATTTGAGCTCACTTTTGCAGGGTGAATGAGGTTGGATAGATTATTACACAATGATTTTAAGTTATTAGCTGATTTTTCTTTTTCTTAAATTTGTATGTCAAATTCTAACTAAAACAACCATGATTGGTAGGTATATTCACAAGAACCTTCTAGCAATAGACTTAGGGGGACCAATGTTATATATTTTTTCTCTTTAATTTTTTTTCTCCACCCAAACTATTTTACAACTATAAACCGGTGATTTTTAAAAAAATAATTTTTATATTGGAAGTCTGTGATGCTCATAATCAAGCTATAGTGACATTTCAAGCTTCTTTAATATGAAAGTCCTTCCTTTCAATAGGAAATGAGTTTTTTACATTTGAATGAAGCCATTCAAAAGAAAAATCATATTTTTTTAGAGATGGAGTGGTCCAAAAAATAATTGTCATCCTTTCCAAAAATTATTAAGTTGCTAGTTAGACTGAGCACTTAAAATTCCTCAAGCTCTTTTCCCCACAACTGTTGGAGGTTCATTGTCCATAAATTCTTGACTGGAACATTTTGGGAGCTCCACTGTTCCACATTTCATTTCACAGTACACACACGCATGGACACACACACACACCCTCTCATATTGCACTATTGTAAACTACATAGAAAGAGCTATCTTTTGATACTAAAAGCGCATAGGAAGTTATGAGTCCCTGAAGGGAAAAAATGAGAATGACCTATAGTTCCCCTTTTAGTAGTAAATAAAAATGAATATCAGTTTTACACAGTTCCTTTTTTTTTCTATCTCAGAGGAATCAACACCAACCCATATGTCGGGACAAAAAATGAGATCTCCCACAAGTGAGAAGGGGATTCCAGTAGTCCTGCACATCTGTGCTCTTGACACCGCTGTGTTCCTAACACCATGTAAACATTCCCCCACCCCCCCCCCCCCCCCCCCCCAAAAAAAAAGAAAAGGATCACTGCAAAATAGACAATGATGGAACATTCCAGTAGTTGGTTAAGAATATTTAACTGACCAATACCCACTCAAAGCATTCGCTAATCCATGATGATCATTATTGTTGTCATTATTTGTCAATATTATTGTTATCATTATTATTTATTAATGAATTTAAACAACATTGAATTAAAAACATGTATTCATTTATTAAATCATATTAATATATTTCCGAACACAGCTTATTAAAATACATTAATTCTTTTCTATAAACTGGTGATAAGTATTAAAAAGTTAATGGAATTAAACTTTTACAAATCACACTCTTTATATATCTCTCCTGTACAAACTGTAATGATAAAAACACCTGTGATGCCAAAAAATTTTGATATTTCATACTGTAATTAATAATTTAGACTTCATGGTTGTTTTGGCACCTAGCATACATCACCATGTAGATCTTTGCACTCAGCATTTATGAAAAGTACAAATATGAAATGAGCAGATACACAGGCATATAGTATAATTGTGAATATACAGTGCATAAATATTTCATACTGGTGTAAGAAGTTTTCAACAGCATGCTCTATAGTCCAGATATAAAATTAGTTTTTACATGTGGTATATATTACTTGTGATATAAATTATGGCCTCATCTCTTAACTTAATTAAACCATCATAACACGCACTTAGTTTAGTATAGACACAATATATATATATATATATGCATCAAGATTCCCCACCTAATTTTCTTAATTAAACCATCATAACACGCAATTAGTTTAGTACAGACACAACAAATATGCATCAAGATTCCCCACCCCATTCTCTAACACTCATGCCCATTTTCTTATTCAGGGAACCACTTCCAACTGGTTAGAAGTTGCTACTATAGGGAGGATGGGGGGAGGGGTAAGATCTCCAGAAAAACAGAGAGAGTTTGTATTGAGTTCTGGAAACTGCATAGGTTTAGAGATGGGGCTGTGTATGTTGATTAACTGGAGAAAATTGGAATTAAAGTCTGAATTAGGAGTATCTGAGAAGAGGTTAAATTGATTCATTATTAGCAAAAAAACCCACCCTATGGACAGTTTTTTTTCCCCAACCCATTGGTGGGTTGTAATCACAATAATATCTGCTTTGTAGACATGTTTAGACTTTTTAAAACAAAAATGAACATGTGATTAAGTCGTAGTATTGTTTTAAAAGTACCATTTGACATTTTTAGCTTCACACACAAAGAGGAAGAGGTGTGGCCAGAAGGGACCCACCCCACGTTATTTGCAGAGTGAAGTTGTGTCTGCATGCTTAGTTTTAAGCCTGTAGCTCCCTTTTTTTCTGACAAAAGTACCATTATTGGCTTTTTTTTTTAATAAGAAAGGGGTGTAGCCATATAAACATGCTTAAGAAGTTCCCCTGGTGACACTGATTCTAAATATATATGGGTTTGTGGGTCCTACTTCAACCGTGAATCGAGGATATGCAGACAGACAACCAAATTATTCGTACTTTATAGTTAGATGATGTAATAAAGGTTATATATTCCTGTTAGTATGAAAAACAACAACAAAATAATAATAATAATAATAATAAAATTAACATCATCAAAAACACTTTTTTTTTTAATTTTGAAGATCCATCCATCCATTCATTAGTCATTTATTTACAATCTCATCATCTCAATGTAAGCATAAAGAAATGGACAATAATACCTAGAAAATTAAATGAATTACAGAGTAGAAAGGACATCTGAACAGTGAATTTGGTTCAACACACTATTGTGTTGAGTAGAGAGAGAGAAATGTCATTGATGGTTGATGTAATGTTGATACTAAACAGAAGGAAATTAACAGATTTAGGCATTATTAAAATAAAATTCTGTAGTTTTAGAGAATAAACTAAAGTCTGTTAATATGCCATAATGGTTGAGAAAATTTTCTCAACTCCATAATGACAAGAGAAAGTCATCCATGACTATGAGTATTTTGCCATGTTATTAGTGCATCATTTAAGATATCTAGTGAAAATGGCAGCTTCATATTTGTTAGTATTCTTACTGTCAGGTTGCCAGTATATGAGGAAATGTATCCTTTGTGTACTGATAAGTTCCACAAGTATAGGATGTGTACGAAGTCTATCAGTGTAGGACTACCAATTACAATGAAGACAATATTGAAAAATGAAAGTGACCACTGCCTTATGAACTACTTATGCAAGTCAAGTTTCAAGGTTTACAATGTCAATAACCACCAGTGGGTGACGATGATGCTTTCCTTAAGCCAATCTTCAACTGCTGAGACTTGAGGTCGAGTGGGAGTGCAGCATTAGGATCACTGTGTCTCTTCTTGGTTCCCCTGAGAGCAGCCAGGGCATCCACCACAGCTGTGGAGGTAATGGTGTCACTGGAGTACACATTTTATCTTTCTCTCATTCCTATCTCATATTCCACACTTTATATTCTTAGAATACATGCTGGGAGCGTAGGATGAAAGGAAAAAGAGTGAAGTATTTAAAATGAAAACAGCAATACCCACCCACACTCATACACACTCACATACATAATAAGTCATTCACACACACAAAAACACTCCCATACATATGCACATATTTGTCACACACCCACCCAGAGGATTCGTATAAACACATACGCACGCTTATATATAGTTATAATAGCAATTTATCACATTAGAGCATGCTTAATATAATCATATGTGAAATACAACACTTGCAAACTTGAGGGTACAGAGTTAAAACTTCATAACAAACTAGAAACTTTATAGCCTGTACCATTGTTGACAGCACCAGCACATTGAACTTGTATGGTCCATGCAGCTGCATGCATCTGTGCACCTCGGAATCCCTAGAAACAGTCCATGCAACAGCAGACACATGTCACTCAACTCACTATGATCGACCAAGAGGTAAAGTTATTATTAACACAATAACTCCATCAGTTTAAACATGAAGGTTGGGTTTAAATACATTAGTAGCTTCCATGTGGGAGAGATTTTGAGGCAGCTTCCAGTAGTCCAGGTATAAAAAGGGGTGGCGTGGCATGCACTTTGACCACAGGGGGGGAAGATTCAAATCATCAGCAGACTTGCTTTTTTGGCTCAGCTATACTGCAGCATCAGTTCATACACCATAGGCTTCCCTAACCCACAGTAACGTCATTATAGCCTTTCCTTACCCACTGTAGCCTATTAATAGCCAGTAGTACCAAAACCAGACAGAAGCACCAAAACCAGAAATCGTAGCAGTAATATCTGAAGCCATAGCTTTTTTAAAAGTAAGCTTATATATATATATATATATACAGAGCTTTTTTGTTGTTGTTGAGATAACCATTGTTCAAACCAATAATAGAGACAAGCACAGTACACCCTGCATGTGCCTCAGTCATTGCAGGAAGAAATTTCTGTACAGAATGTCTGTGGCATATCCAGGGGTACAGATTGCTCCACTGGAGGCAATCCTTCAGCAGCAAGTTCTGTCAGTCCCTGCTCCAACATCCACAGTCTCCCTCCCAGCTCCATCACCCACAGTCCCCCTCCCAACTCCATCACCCACAGTCTCCCTCCCAACTCCATCACCCACAGTCCTCCTCCCAGCTCCAACAATGGCTCTTCACAAGAAGCCAGCACAAGGTATTCTGGGTAAGCATTACTAATAATTTATTATATTATTATGATAATATGCTATTCTCTGTGTCCATTGGAACCATTCCCCCTTCCCCTTCCCTCAGATATGCAGCCGCAGACTCCAGCTAGGAAGAGGTCCTCAAAAATGTTGGAGTCTTCTTGGCCAACTGGGGGCGTGGATGCACCCACTCTACCTGGTGTACAAGGCCACCAAAACAGACATGGCAAATGTAAAAAAGATGATGCCTCACTGTGAAGTGCAGGTAATACAAAGTTATTACAAACATTATCTTGCGTGTAGTCCAACAAAAAAACTCAGCACTGGTCAAGATTTTAAAAAAAGTACTTTTTTTCTATTGAAAAAAGATACAGAGAAGAATTTACTACAGAATAAATATGATTCACATGAAACATGCAATTCACTTGTTTGTATGAGCTGGCATCCCATCTGTTGTTACCATAGCTACACGTCTGCCAAAGACCAGACACCAAACAGCTCACAACACTCCATTCACACACAAACAGGTGGTCTCTCACAGTAGATTTCTCAGTAACAACCCCTATAAATATTGTTTAAGCCAAAGCATTTACTTACGGTCATATGCTGAAATATTATTCATATACACACTCCCATCACAGACACGAAAGACCAGATACCAAACAGCTCACAACACTCCATTCACACACAAACAGGTGGTCTCTCACAGTAGATTTCTCAGTAACAATCCCTATAAATATTGTTTAAGCCAAAGCATTTACTTACGGTCATATGCTGAAATATTATTCATATACACACCACCATCACAGACACGAAAGACCAGATACCAAACAGCTCACAACATTCCATTCACACACAAACAGGTGGTCTCTCACAGTAGATTTCTCAGTAACAATCCCTATAAATATTGTTTAAGCCAAAGCATTTACTTACGGTCATATGCTGAAATATTATTCATATACACACTCCCATCACAGACACGAAAGACCAGATACCAAACAGCTCACAACACTCCATTCACACACAAACAGGTGGTCTCTCACAGTAGATTTCTCAGTAACAATCCCTATAAATATTGTTTAAGCCAAAGCATTTACTTACGGTCATATGCTGAAATATTATTCATATACACACCACCATCACAGACACGAAAGACCAGATACCAAACAGCTCACAACATTCCATTCACACACAAACAGGTGGTCTCTCACAGTAGATTTCTCAGTAACAATCCCTATAAATATTGTTTAAGCCAAAGCATTTACTTACGGTCATATGCTGAAATATTATTCATATACACACCCCCATCACAGACACGCATGCACCATGCACATACCACACATCCACACCACACATGCACCACACCACACATCCACACCACACACATGCGCCACACCACACACATACACAGACAGAGACACACACGCCTACAATTGCACCCAAGTATGCACCACACACGCATGTACTGGATGTGCCACACACACACCCCCCACCACACACACACCCACACCCCCACCACACACACCCCCACCACACACACACACACACACACACACACACACACACACACACACACACACACACACACACACACACACACACACACACACACACACACACACACACACACACACACACACACACACACACACACACACACACACACACACAGTCAAATGCTAAATGGTAGTACTACTTGGTCCACAAAGAATGAACCAACCTGATGAAGCCAGCATAGATACTGAGGAAACTGTTTGCTCCTTTTCTTGGAGCTATTCACTTGAGCTGTCCTCCAACCTGTCCAGTAGAGAGAAAAGCAACTGCTGGTTGTCCGTGGAAGAACCAGGAGACAAAATCCTTTTAGCCCATTCAAGCCTGTCCAAGAAGTCATCCTCTGAATTCCTGATTCAAATGTCAATTGGATGTGGTGGCGAAAGCCAGGTCTAGCTTGTTTTGAGGCCACAGGAAGCGAAGGATTGCAGACACTTCTCTAGGAGGCCATGTTTTGATTGTTTCAGGTGTGCTATTTTTTTTGTTGGTTTTGTCTAGCTGAGACAGTTCACGTGGTTTAGCTTGGGGAGTTTGAGAAGGGGGAAGGATATATTTAATACCTGTGCAGTGGGCCAGGCCAACCTTATTCTTGTTTGGCTTAACTGACAGCCTTGTTGCTCGACATGATTAAATCTTTTGAAAAATCGCATTCATTTTGTGCTATGCCACGCCTTTTTATACTCAACCTTCACGTTTAAGTGGTTCTCAAATATCAAAAAATTTGATTGTGACAAGAGTATAGCAGAAGGCATTCAAAAGATGAAATTAAATTTGCATGACCTTTAGGGGCAAAAATTGATGTAATTGTGGTACCCATATAACCACAAACATATTAGAGGCTGACTGTTGAAATGAATATATAATTTAAGGCATGATACATGTTTGCAAATATTTGGTATAATGGACTGAAAGATCCAATCAGACATCAGGATAAATAAATACCACTGAGGTGCAAAGCACGCAACCTCATCACTGCTTCAAACACACCATCTAGCAAGAAACTAATCACACAAATTAGTCTAAAGTACTCAATATATGGAATTATGTCTGGAGATCTTGTCAGATCATTGCACTACAGGGTGTTTAATCTAGACAACCCTTTTCAAACAAGAGCAAAAATGTTTCAATAAAACAAAGAAAACAAACACTACCAAATAGATGGATTAGCCTGTAAAAAAATTAATTAACTTAGAATGCATCATATATAGCCAAGGTTAGGTGCCTTTACACCAGTTAAAATCCAAACCCCAATCATTTCTCCATCTTATGTTCCCGTAATATTATTCTCATCTTAAACCAGGAAAAAAAATCCTTGTAGTGAACCTTGACCTATTTCATTAGGACTGTGTGCCCTTAAAAATGTCATAATAGTATTAAAAAAAAATTAATTAAGATAGTGTTACTAACTCACTGTGAAGACGAGATTCATTTCTGTCAGTAGAGCAACACAATCAAAGACAGTAGCTCTTCACGCAGTAAGTACATCTAGGGGGAAAAAAATAAGAACAACATATATAAGTTATATCAAATTTTGAAGGCAAATTAAAAGTTTCTGCAGCTGCCAATGAAAGCTATTTTACCATTAGTGCATTGAGCATTGAGAACAGTATTGTAACTATTTGCATAGGTTTTGTTTCATATAATAGAACTTTTATTATAACCTTGGTTTAAGGATATGGTATCAGATCCACACACATGCACACACACACACACCCACCCACGGAAAAAAAAATACAAAGCTTATAAAACTTTACGTTTTTGTTGGGATCCCTAGCCATGAAAATCTACAGAACATCAGAGGATTATTTCAATATATATATATATTTTTTGTTACGAGTTTGTACATGCGAATTTTTAAGGTGTAGATTAGTTTGTATCTGTGAAAATAGCATTTAATATTATATGAATAATATCTGTGCAATTAAGCTAAAATAACTTCTAGAATTTTCTGTGATGTAAAGTGAGCAATAATTTCATCTGATAGAGAGTTAGTTGAATTATTTTTTAATTTAAATTATTCCAAATCCTTAACAGTGTAACACATCACCACAGCAATATACCACATTCATACTGAAATAACAATGAAACTAACTGTGATGTTGACAGTTCAGTCAACCCAATATTTCATCTCCAACCCCCACTCCCCACATTCTTATGTTCTTTACACATGATGGAAATTGAGCCCATACAGGAGGGTGCCCATACAGGAGGGTGATAGTTACAGTTCAGACCAGTCCACCAATTGTTCACAGCTGCTATGTTAGCTGTTTTCCTGATGATAACATACTTGGTTATGTATACAAGTGATAATGCCTGGCTCAACTAAATTAGCTTGCCCTGACATCAACTATAAAATGCCCATGACTTAAAGTACAATCAAAACTACAACTCAGCTAGGCTGCTTTTATCTTGCTGTAAAAATGAATTAGTACCTATTTATTTGATAACGAAATGAATTGAGGGACTCAATGTCAACATCTTGGTAATGGAGCAACATAATTTAACCATGATAAGGAATTTCATCATCACTTGATCCAAACTTGTTGATAATGCTTCACATCAAGTGCACAATGCTATTATTTATTTCGTATTTATTTTACTGCATGTGAAAGTTAAATCATTTTCCAAAACTACTTAGTGACTTTTCACTAAACAAGACAGAGCTATCCAGTGCTACCATTTTATCAAGCTTGCCATGTTGTCAAATTTGCCATTTGCTAACTACTCTGCACATACATGCAGTAGAGTAGAGGCCAATTTCTGAACTGCCATTCACCACAGATAGAGCCCTGGTGCGCAATACACGCACCAAATATATGTGAGAGTAAAATGAAATGTAGCATATGGGACAGGACAACTTAGCAATGTAGCATTATGGGATGGGACAATCAAGAATCTCAAGTTTTTAAGACTATAATTTTGTAGATCCCTTGGTCTTGATGGCCGGCTATTATTTTTGTGAGTTACATAGACTTCCTTCTTTTTCCAATTTCTTGTTTCTGTACTTAGTACATCTCAAGTATCAACATGTCCTTTGCTTACCGTTTCTACCGCTACTGTTAAATTACTTCACTAATGACACTACTCAGCACTCAAATTTAGTTTCACAAATACAAACACAAACTCATTAACATGCTCTATTTATTGTAGGTGTCAGCTGGTACTTGTTGCAGGTGAACAAATGGTTAATACATACAACATATAGCATTCATGTATTTAGTAATGAAATTTCCAAGCACATTTAAAAGGATAGGATTCCTTCAGCTCATCAATTAAGAGAATAATAAAACTGGCTAAATTAGTACCTTTCAAAAATTTTCTTTATGGAGGATTAGGAAACAATACTTCCATTTCCCCCAATCATCTTTAATAATATAGAAATTATCCTTTTTTCAGTTCCGAGCAATTCTTTTTAACCAATATAAAAGAAATTGGATTATGGCTATCATTAGAGTTTTGTACTTATTTGTTGGACCATTTAGAAATATTCAAATGTAAAATGTGACTATTGTTATGATTGCTGAGGACTCAATAAAATACTTCAATGAGTACTTATGTTGCGTTCTATGTGGACCAAGATTTCTGACATCCATTTAGCTGGTGCTATGTTATAGAAAAAAACTGGAATAATAGGAAATATAGGGGAGGGGGGGAAGAGGAAAATGTCTTTCAACTGTGTTTCATGTAATATTCGTCTTTCTGTTCCTTAGGAACAAAAATTTTATACACATTTTAACTATGTGTACTTGTAGTTAGCAATATTAGCCCCAATAATAGTAGTAACAAGATGGTATAAAATAATTACCTAATGATGATGGTGGCAAAGTAGAGAATTACAAGATATATCCAGTCCGTGCTTACCACACCCGAGAACGCACGCTGGGCAATGACCAACCCCACCAGCACAAAGATCAGAGTGGTCACTAAATAACTCAGCATGTTCCAAAACCTCAGCACAGTGTTGCCGATTTAATGTGGGGAGGGGGGGGGGGAACCAAAAAAATAATAAATAATACAGTAAAATATCTTAGCCCCAACCCAACATTTTAATTCTTTTTTTTTTTAATTTTAACAATTTACATAATACCAAATGTGTCATTAGAATCTACAACCTATCCCAACATTTTCCCAATACATATATCAAACCAAACCCTTGCCCAAGCGCAACTTATTCAGCAGCTCAGCAGCTCAGCAGCTCAGCAGTAACAGCCAAACATTTAGGGGGGGGGGGGGAGGGAAAACAAATACAAACTACCTTTTTGGGTTGGAAATATGATCAGTTCAGGGGTCAAAATGTGGGGCTTTTAAACTCCTGCATACCTCCAATCTAATTAGTATTCAGCAGCTGACTACCAATGTATATAACTGATGACCAGGAAATGCCTACAGTAATTCATCTGTTTCAAGTACGGTCACTTCCCTTCTAGCTAGGCTGAAGTCAATTTTTTTTAAAGATCCGAGGTGGTTGACACTAGAAAACTAATTTTATATCTGGATTGTACATGAAGAATTAGGTTCAGATGGTGAGGCTTTGGGCTGGGGACCATGCAACTATCAATATACAAAATGCTATCCCCTCTACTGTGTCCTTACCTTACCCTCGTGCACTACTTCTCTCACCCATCCCCCTTCCCCTTCCCCTTCCCCTTCCCCACGCATAATTCTTCAGTACTGAACCTATACTGCTCACTTATGTAGGAATACTTCAACCTCAGGGCTAATGTTGGTCCTTCGAGCATTCATTTCGATGCCAAGGGTGACTACTGCGAGTACCCCCGAGACACCTAGAAACTCATCACCTATGTAGTAGGTGATATAGGTGGATGCCAGTGTGATTGTGATCTCCACCACAGCATCATTGAAGACATGGGACAACCAAAAAGTAGTCAGTCTGGCCATGACATAGCCAAACGCTGGGCCTCCCAGGATCACTTGGATGAGGTAGACAAAGATATTCAAACCTGTAAGGTTTCACAAGAAATTGTATGTCGTGTGGATGTTCGCATGCAAAGAAAGAACAACTACTTATTCTTTAGCCCTGTCAATCACAATGAGACTTAATTTTGTAAAGCTGGTCACTCACAATGAAGGAGACTAGAGCATAATTACTTATCTAAGTATGGTTTCATCTATAGTTGACACTAAAGAAATCAGTATAATTGCATGCAGAGGGAGTGACGGGTGTATAAACCCTGGAAGCAGTGCTGATACAGTTAACCTGAACTAGAGAAAAGCTTACTTTAGAAAATAATGCAAATTTTTCCATCTTGTCATAATTTTATCATCTCTTGGCAAGGTTCAGTCACTGCATCTTTCTGCTTAAATTGAAAACTCACTTTTTTAAATTTAGAATTAATTAATAATTACAACTTATGGTAATATATACAAAGCAACACTCTGTAATATGGTGCCACAGATATTTGAAGTAGACCCTTAATACAGTTTTTTTAGGTATGTAAAGGATAGTGTTTCACACTCTGTATGTGTGCATGTGTGGGTGAATAAAGCCCTGTCCAAACTAGAAATGGGTCTCCAGCAACACCTGGTTCCAAAGGTTTCTTGCATCCACACTAGCATAGTGCTGAACTCACTCCACATCACCTTCATGGGCTAACTAATTGGCTGGGCAGATTAATTGGTTTTCCTCTACCATGTATAGAAACGGGTTATTTTATTTTCTGGTGTGTTCGCGGCAGGTATGTTCAATAAATCTGAGCCGCTTGAAACCTACCCTTCTGAAGGTTTCAGGTGAAACCAGGTATAGTGTGGACGCATGGAACCTGTTCCAGACACAGGTATAACCGGTTTTATTGTGCAGTGTGGACAGGGCTTAAAATACCTGAAGCTAAATATGTGTGCCTGAAAAGATATTCATCTATTAGTTGAGAGAGAGAGATTCAAACTTCCTCAATTACCAAACTAATACCTGATCTGGATTGTCCTGGGATCAGCTCAGAGAGAAGGACGTTGAAGATAACTATAGATGTACCATCATTCAATAGAGACTCCCCCTCCACCACTGTGGCCAACCTCTTGGACGTCACTGTAAAGGGATAATGGAAACAAAATTACACTGTCTAGTCACATAACAAAGTTGTAAGTGCTATATGTTTACACTATTTAACAAAACAAAAAAGTTTTGATAGCTCAGAAGACATGTCATAAACAAATTAAAAAACAACAAACAATACTATACAGACTGAATCATCACACAATTAACCTACCTTTTTCTTTGAGAAGGCTCACAACAGACACTGGATCCGTGGCACTCAATATAGTCCCAAATAGCAGAGATATGACCCATGACCAGTTGTAATTGAATAGGAAACGAGCCAGCAGAGCAGTGAGAAATGTAATCAACAACAGGCCAGGTCCAGCAAGAAGTAATGACTGTGCGACTGTCTTCTTGAATGTATGAATGTCCAAAACAAAGGCAGACTCGAAAATGAGTACAGGTAGGAAGATGAGGAGGAGAAGACGAGGATCTAGGTTGGCAATAGTGGTGTAGTCGAAAAGGAAAGACAGTTTTGGAACTTGAGCTAGAAAGCCAAGGAGGAGTCCAAGCATCATAAGGATGACGGTGTAAGGGAATGGGGTGTGGTTCAACAAGTTTCTAACTAGAGTTGTGTGCAACATGTGTACAAAACAAGCACGAGTAAATAATATTATAAAATTGAGTATGGATAGAGAACATTTTATGATGTTTCCAGAAAATTATATAAAATGGAAATGGGGTGATATATATATATATATATATATACATAGAATAGGAATTAAGTGAGTGCTGTATACACAGTGGGAATGGGGGTATTGTATATAGGATATACGCAGACCAAAAATAAACAAACCAGAAACTGTGATGCAATCCGTGGAGGATAATATCCTCAATTAAATTCCATCATCAATGAACTGTAATTTTGTACCTTAAGTATGCTTTGAAGAGCACAAAACTGCCTCAGTATTTTTTTTTCTTTCACATGGCAAATTTGCAAACATATGCAGGATTTCTAATTTTATCCACAATATAAATCAAAAAATAAACTGAACAGCTAACTGGTAAAATACTTTGAGGCAGTTTTGTGCCAAGATAAAAATTAGCTAAAATTTCGATGAATTACTAGTTTAAATGAAAGTTCATGAATGAAGAAATGTGTCCTGACCATTTTTCCAAAAATAAAATTTGATATCACACTTTCTTTTACAATATTAATCATAAACACACCTACAATCATATCCACATTCACACCATCATTGTCAACAATAATATATAATAGTAAACTGGCTTAAACTAACAAAGAAGTTATAGTCAAGAGGGTAAACTTGTTGCTCATGTGCACAAGAATATGTATCTTATGGTTGAACTTGAAAACTGGTGAAAAATGGTCAGCTTGAAGTAACAGATAGAAAAAATTTAAATAAAAAACTGTCTGGAACTGTCACTGCAGTGTAAATAAATAGTCAATCAGTGAATAAATGAATAAATAGAATTTTTTTATTGTATAAAATAAACATATTGGCCTATCAATTATTCAGAAATCATTAAAATTCAGAATTATTCATGAAAACACAACTCCTCCCCCCTGACACACACACACACACACACACACACACACACACACACACACACACACACACACACACACACACACACACACACACACACACACACACACACACACACACACACACACACACACACACACACACACACACACACACACACACACACACACACACACACACACACACACACACACACACACACACACACACACACACACACACACACACACACACACACACACACACACACACACACACACACACACACACACACACACACACACACACACACACACACACACACACACACACACACACACACACACACACACACACACACACACACACACACACACACACACACACACACACACACACACACACACACACACACACAGTCTAAATACTTGATGCTTGCAAATATCATTTATGCTGAATTATATAAATTGCCATTTGCCAAAATTAATAATAAATAAAGTTTGATAGTGCAAGAGGAATGTTTTATTTTTATTTTGATGAAATTAGGTTAAACCAAACGTAATAGATATAGCTATATTATACAACATCAGTATCCAAGGGGTTCACCGAAAATGTCTTACCACCGATTCCAATAGTACCACATAGAAACAGAATAATGTGACTGTTTTCATTTTCGGGTTCCTCACCACCATGCGTTGTATTGCCATTGTCTTCCAAATCATCCATCACAATTCAGTAATGTCAAAGCAAGATTTTTTTAGACTTGGTTGCTAGGGAATAAGCTCTGTTCTATCGACCCTTTACCTACCAGTGCACCGTGGGAGACAACCTGGAAACTGATAGATATGCATTTTTCACAGAATTGTCCTCGAGTCCACTCCCGCGAAAATTTTCTTGGGGAGGGGTCAGGATAGCCATTTCCTCCCCCTCCCACTTCCTCCTTCCTTCAGTGTTGAAATAAAAGGAGAATGGCACGGGACTATTTGCACGGGACTATTTGCACAGGACTATTTGCACATGCGTGTGCAGAAACAAATTTTCTGAAGATGATTCTATATCCTTTTCCCCTAATCTGCTGTCTACTCGTGTCTATTACTGTACCGGTGACTCCCAGGCCAGCGTTGATCGGCTCTTCCCAGGAGGAATCAATTCTCGGGGAGGACAATGTAATGCCAAGTACTAAAGAAGATGGAGCAATGACCGAAACAGCAGGAATAAGTGCCACCAGAAGCAGCAGTGAGAATCCACTTGTCAATTATCTGCTGGAACTTCGGAAGAACTTAATTAAAGATGACCAGTTCCTGATGAATCCCAAGAACGAGTCACCCAGTTCGGTATTCTGTCTCCCTGATTGTGGTGAGTGTGTATTTCTGTTGTTATTTTTTTCAAGCCACATGTACAACATAAAATTTTTAAAAAGGGGGGGAAATTTATAATAATAATAATTATTATTATTATTATTTTTTTTTTTTTATCAACAAATTACAATTTCTTTGCTGCAAGAATCTCAATGAGAAAATTTGCACTCCACTCAAACAAAAACTGCACTTCCAATTCTGTAAACCCATCACATTGTAGCAAAATAATGTGATAATGTGAAAAATAGGTGGCTATTTTCTATTATTTGTTAGAATTTTGGATCAGGTTTTTTTTTTTTTTTTTTTTTTTTTTTTTTTTTTTTTTTTTTTTTTTAATGAAAGAAAAAGGGGTAAAGTTAATAAATGATATAAAAGTAAATGGGCTGATAAAATCATTAACAACAGATTGAGGTATCATGAGGATAGCATTAACTGAAACAAAATGTTATATATTGCTGGTACTTGCAGATCATGTGAATGTCAAGACCATGTGAGTGACCACAAATGGATAAAATAATCTGAAGTCATTTGCTACCAATAATACAGAGCATCAAAAATGTGATTCTGTATATACAGACAAATATGTTAGTGCACATATCTGGAGGAAATGATGGTACTCACCAACCAAAAGAGCCTGTTCATACTGGTGATAAATTTATTATTTTTTTTCTTCTTAATGAAATACTTCACTCGAGAATCACTCACACTTTATTCAATGTTGGGATTGTTGTTCTTTATTATCTTCCTGTAATGAAATAGCAGCAGGAATATAACTCAAGAAATACTCAAGAAATACTCAAGAAATTAAGTTGCTAGAATTGCAATCTATGTAAGAATATATTAGTAGATTAGCAAGTTAAAGTTACTTCTTTCCTGGAACCTTCCTAGCTGTTACTGTCCACACTGAGACATCACCAGCCCCTCCCAATGCTTTGGTAATTGCCTGAGCCCAGTTGCTCATTTTCATCCATTCCAAAACTGAAACAAAGCAATAGTTAGGCTGTAAGCACTTCCCTATACATTGTGTTCTGTTCCTCTTTAGCTATATAGCTGTGTTGATCATTCTGTTACTATGTCACCAAGATACACTTTCATTTATTTGCTAAAATATATAACTTCCACAGTGTGGAATAGTTTTATACATGGTTAATCTGGTTATTGCAACTTAAATAGAAAATAAAATGACTCTGTGACATTCTTTTCCCACAAAAAAAAAAGAAGATAATTTCTAAATAAGATGAATTATTAAATGTTTGTGAAATTGTTAATTGATGTAAAGAAATTTTCTTATTGGCCCATAGATGTCGACATGAATACTGTGCGTGAGAAAGTATCCATGATGTCCTGCTGTGTCTCAAATAGCTCCAGCAGATTTATTTTTAAGTGGCCATCAAGAAAAAGCAACCCCAGTCTCACATTGGACAAAGTGAAATTAACATCTTCCAAGAAGTAATGGACAATTCAATTCCTCTGGGAAATGGTGTGCAGATGAACATCAGTGCTATTGTCAGTCTTGCAGATGCTAGCGGATATCATAATCTATCGTTTGAATGTTCTGGTGAGTGGGAAACTGTATATAGTGTTGAAGTTGAAGATATCTCGGATGGTTGGCTGGAAATTGACTTGACCAAACTTTTTATTGACATCTGGGATCTCATATCAACTAATGATTTTATTGAAGTTGGCTTGAAGTTTGATTTGGATAGCTGTGAGAGCCACATTCCTCTCAGGATTGTTAATCCTGGAACCACTGATTATGTGATGGAACAAGTTAAGAGGGAGAGAGAGTGGAAAAAACAACCTTTTCTTGTAATATTTGTGGATGAAGTGGAAGCTACTGGAAGCCATAAAAAGGAAAAGTATACACTTCCAAAAAATGCACATAGTTCAGACATGGAGAGAGATGAAGGTGTCAGAAGGAAGAGACGTGGATCTTCAAATATTTCTTGTCGTACAGAGGATTACCACATTGTGTTTCATGATATACATATAGAGCATGTTCTCTTGCCAAGATCTTTGAATATTCGACAATGTGTTGGCAGCTGTGAATATAATGTCCTCCAGCTCATGCCCAGCATAGCATCAACTCATGCTCAACTCATGAGTTCATCAACTGAGATACTCCAAAATCAAACCGGAAATAATGCTAGACCAACCACTCCATGTTGCAGTGCTGCTGAGTATAGTGAGGTGTATCATGTCAATGAAAGAAAAAACATGTCTACCCCACCCATCACACATACCCCTTTTTCTCCTTCCTTTTCCATTTTGTACAATATTATGATTATTCCAAAATTTTATTAATATTATCTGTGATTTTTCTACAACAATAGTTTGACATTATGCATTTATACCTATTGTTGACTTATTCTTGATTTAAAAATATATTCAATTTTGTTTAAAATGTCATGAGGATTAATATTAACAATATCTGATTTTTCTACAATAATAATTTGATATTACACATGTTTACCTACTATTTACTTATTGTTGATTTGAAATATACCTAATTTTGTTAATAATGTCATGAAGATCACAAACTTGGGAAGGAAGACGTTTTTGGGGGGGGGGGGGGGCACTCTGACCAAATCACTTCCAATGTCATTATATAGTACCACTAGTACTCAGATTTAGATGGGTTTGAAATCCAATGCGCAAGCTATAATGAATATCATTATTACATTTCCAGCCGAACTCCCGCCTGCTTGCCTGAATGCAGTGCGCAAGCCGTGTAGTCGGACACTTCTTAAGAGATGACAGTAAAAAATGCGTTAGAATTTACATGTAAAAGTCGAAGTTTATAATTTGACAACTCAAAAATAAAAAGAAGTACAGTAAAATTTGCACACTTGTAAAACAAGTGGAGTTCTGGAAGATAAAATCGCTCTTTCTCGAGCTGGTCTACTTCTACATTTCCTCCGCTGATACAGTAACGTAAGTGCCTACGCAAAACTTCCATGAAAACCCAGCTTATTTGTATCTGCTTAACCTGGAATCAGGTGTCAGTCATTGCAGCCCTTGATTATGGTAAATGAGTGAAACTTATAGATATTGTTCTTCTATATTAGCAAATTGCATCAGGTCTACTCACACCAGGCTAGCCTTAAAAGCCATAAGTTATTTCAATAAATTTAGAGGAACATGATGATTCACTGAAGGAAGATGCCATTGGTTACACTCCTAGCATAATAAAATTCATATTTAGTTCATTTTATTTAATATTGACACTTCCAAAATGAGATTAAATTCAATTAATACATCTAAAATAAATGAAATTTTTATAAGCGGTGTAAGAAATATATAGCTGCTTAATATTATCTTGTTCTCTGTAGCAATATGTTTCAAGGTGAGACTTTCATGATCCTAAATAAGATTAAAATGTTTCATGTGCATGTTTACTTATGATTTGATATGATATATATTATATCATCTGGTAGATGTAGATGTTACACAAATAAGAATTCTAGGATACTGAAAATTTTTGATATGATATATTACTTACATGTATCAATTAATTATACATCCAAAATGCACACTCTGGTGGCTAGGGCTAGGGCTAGGCAATCCTCCGACATATTGTTGAATTTTGGCCACCAGAGTAGTGGAATGTGCATTTTGGATGTATTATTAATTAATACATGTAAGTAATACTTCATATTAAAAAGTTTTCAGTATCCTAGAATTCTCATTTGTGTAATTCATATTTGGGGAGGGGATGGGGGGAGGGAGAGATAACCCGGAAGTACCGAACACTGTGCAAGTGATGTGGCTTCCTCATCACCTTTAGTGATAGAAATTAAGTAACTACTATCAGCGCTCTTATTCCTTGTGAAGCTAATGGATATCACAATCAATTTTTGCAATGTGATGGAGACTGGGAAACAGTATATAGTATGAAAGTTGAAATCTCTTGGATGGTTGGCTGGAAATTGACTTAACCAAACTTATGAAACATTCATGGAATCCCTTCTCACATTCTCATTTCATTGAAGTTGGCTTATAGTTTGATTCGGACAATTGTGATAGTCGCATGCCTCTCAGGATTATTAACCCGGCGACCACTGATAATGTGACAGAGAAAGCTTAAAGGGAGAGAGAGTGGAAGAAGAAACCTTTTCTTGCAACATTTGGGCAACGTGTTCACCCGCAAAGGAAATGACATGTATCGAGCTTAGCAACTACCCATGCTAATAACAATAGTTGACTGTATAATTTATTCTATATTAAGAGGCGGGGTCGTTAGGCTCAGACTCATCACCATGGCATCCGACCAACCAATGCCTGCTGCAGTCCTGCAGAATATAAAGCAGAAAATATAAGCAAAACTTCAGAATCTTGTAGTACACAAATATGGCCGTTGTATAGTGTGAATGGAAATTGTTTGTCATCTGCTGAATGAAATAAACCATGGTTGTTGTTTTTTCTTTAAAAAAAACAAAAAAAACAGCACAAGTTTGTTTATGTGTGCTTTAAATGCTAATGATATTTTATACAAAGCATGTATTCTCTATCCTTTTATCTGGGAAAAAAACAACAAATAAACTTCTTTTTTTTTAATTGAAGAAGCTTATGGATAGATTATCACTGATAATTAAAGCTTGATTTGGTGCCCCATGGTCTATCACTGTCCTCACTATGTTGGTTCAATTATATATATATATATATTTTTACTTATCAGGTTTGAATTGATAACCTATTCAATGCGAGTATGATGTTCTAGAGTCCATAATTTATTTAATTGGCACCTTTTAATTGGAAACTGACTTTCTGGTAGTAAAATACCAAAATACTATCTTTACTTCTGCATTAGTTTGTGCCCTCATTTTCACCCAACTATTTGGACTCCATATACCAAATTTCAGCCTGATTGGTCCATAAATGAGTTTTTGGCAGGCATAATGATGTCTTATAGGTGTGGCAATGACCAGACCACACCCATTGACACCCACACATGTGATTAATAATACTCAACCAATTGCTTGGAAACATCATTCCAAATTTTAGTCTGGTCGATCACTTGATAGGCTTTTAATAACCAAAACAACATTCAGTGGGTGTGGCCATGGCCAAAACACACCCATGTGTGGTAAATAATGCTCTCCCAGGTACTTGGAGACCACATGCCAATTTTGTTTTGCCTGAATGACCTCTGATTAACTTTTTTCAACCAAAATAACTTCTTGTGGGTATGGCTATGATAAAATCACACCCATTACCAACAACAACAAATATGCCAGATGAACTGTCCAGCTCTAAAATTTCCCGCACTATCATCTTGCACTTGCATCATATCCAGACTTATGCATGGTATAGACTACCATGGCATTGCTTACCTACCTATTCAAACAAATTAGAACTACTAAACCTCTACACTGGCCATTTGTCTTATGTTATTTTGTGCAAGCAGGCATACCTCAAACCACTCTTGCTGAAGTTCACAAGCTGAAGCATGCACTACATTATTTCTATGATTAACACACTCCAAGGGAACGGAACCCCAGGGGAACGGGGCCCCAGGGGAACAGAATCCCAGACAAATGGGGGCCCTGTGGAACAGGGGGGGGGGGGGGGGGGGGGGGGTCAGGGGAATGGCCACCCAGAGGAATGGGGCCAAGGGGAATGGGGGCCCAAGGGAACGGGGGAGCAAACAGGCTTTCCAACCTTAACAAAATTTATGAGGGAGATTACGTGGTGGTTTGTGATTTCCCTTTTTTCTTTTCAAACTACATATTTTATCTGTCATACAACAACGTAGTACGACTTCATGGTGAAGCACATTTCCTGCATGACATCGTAATTCTTTCTATACTTGGTTTTATTATTCACTTTCAGGTCCATGGCTAAAGGAAAAGGCAAATTCCAAAGAATTGACATTAATGTTTTGAATAAAACTTAATTATTTGAATATTGCTGTATCAATTTTTTTTTATTATAATAATTGTTTTATTTTTTATCATAATTGCCAGGAATTTTTAAAAATTATTTATTATTATTTAGATTAGTTCCCAGGAGTGGGGGAGTTGTAAAATGATGAAAAAATATATTGAAAATATAATCAATTCAGAAAGCCCCAGATTGCAACAAAGAAGCAGGGGCATTTCTTGCAATTATTAAAAGTGGGTGGTGTGGCCACAACTTTAACCACTCATACAAATTATGACCACAGCCACACGTAGTAGCCATTGCACCAGCACCCAAAATTTAGATAATCAGAATATCATTATTAAAATAATCAACACCAATACTTCAGAACATACAACCATATCATAATATATCATTGTCAAACAAATAAACATGAAAATGTCTTCTTGGGTCGATTTGAACAAATGCCTGATAAAACTTCATCCAAATGTATCATCCAACTCCGCCTGAAGTGGTGTTCCTTCCTATGTTATTCCAGAAGCTCCTCAGATAAAGGAAATCCCCACAGTGCATGGCAATGGCAGATATGTCTGACAAACACTGCTCACTAATAGTGGACCTCAAATAGGTCTTTATTCTTCTCAGAAGAGAAAATTATCTTTCTGCCTCAGCACTAGAAATACATAGCATGCAAGCGATTATTAGGAGAGAGTGAATGATAGGGAATCAATCCTTATCAGAAGCACCAAGAGCTAGGAGTATAGCTATATCAATTTCACTATAAAGTATATACATCAATTTTGAGCTCTAACAAGTGCCCCGATTGGGTTTAGGTCAACCTCAATAATTTACCTTCCTTGTCTGTGTCCAAATAAGTTTCAGCCCCAGCCTCCTCCAGGGCAGAGTCAGTTTCATCCAGTCCATAGCAAAAGTGAGTAGGTTGGTAGCACAAATTGCACAACAAATAATTTGGAAATTGCAAGGAACAGAAAAGTGGACGGAGCTATTTAGCAGACTTTCAGCGCATGTGCAAACTTAGTCAGTCTTAATATTATTAGACTCATTCTGTGCATTAAATTGATGGACCAGGAATGTTGCCATGGATACTCTCAAGCACTTCTACTTGTGAAACAGGAACAAACATCGGAACTAGTTAATGAGGGTGACTCCCTCTAGACCCAGGTGAGTTGAAGGTCTGGAGCAAGGGAGGCCCAAGTGAATGCAAATGGACTTTAGTATTAATACACTTGGAGCTTAGCATAGACATAGTCAAAATGGCTTGGGCTAATGGCTCAGCGAGGCCTATGCTTCACCTTATTTTCTGTTGCACACATAAATATTTTGCCTACTGATTTTCTTTGGTCTAAGGCCTAATAGCGTTGAAAGTTAATTCCAACATTTTCCAATCCTTGGCCAAAGGTGGGGTCTCTAGACAGGTCATCTGTACCAGGTGAGTCCCATTCTTTCCCTGATAACCTGCCAGCATTCTGGTAGGTTGCCTGAGCAGTGAGAGATTGAAAAATCATAATCTTGTAGAGCCAAGGCCGATCTCATGAGCCTTCTATTCAACTTTGTTGAGGTTAGCAGGGATGCAAGAGCTCGGTGATTGGTGACAACCTCAAATTGAATGCCCATCAGATGTATAGCAGTGTGGTCGATTAATTTATATACAGCCAGGCATTTCAGCTTCTTGGTTGCATATTTTGGCTCCACTGGCAAAAAAAATTCTTTGAGTAGAATCCTAGGGGTCTTTGGATACCGTCCCTCTCAATCGAGTACTGCTCTAAAGCCCTCATAGGGCACATTATGTTGACGATTAGGCAATCCCCCTCAATGTAGACACAGAAATAAGAAAAAAAAGTGTGTCAGTTAGAAATGCATCAACAATAACCTCATCCCACACCAAGGTATTGGGAATCACTTTGCTTAGGGTGTCATACAGTGGCCCAGCCTTCCTGGTATAGTCCAGGATAAACGTCTAGTAATAATCAGTGGTACTGAGAAATGCACATAAACCCTTCAAGGTGTAAGGCCTCTTGTAATCTCCAATAGCCTTGACCCTTGCCTCAGTTACCTTAATCGTGCCTAGGTCTACTTCGTACCAAACTATGTAACTGCATTTGCACCCCACTCGCACTTAGCCATGCTTTCTGTCATGCCTGCTTGTCTTACGGCACCCCTTATGTTTTCAACATACTCCACCCTCATGTTAGAGAAAATTAGCATATCGTATGTAAGTACTTGAGAAACCAGCCTGCTCCTCCAGCACCTTGTCCATGCATCGCTGGAAGGTATCAGGTGCATTCCTCAGCCCAAAGGGCATACATCTAAAAGCATACTTACCACAAGGCGTGTAGAAAGCCATCTTATATTGGCTCTCCTTCTGTAAGTCTATCTTTGACAACCAAGTGGCACCAGCAACTTTCTCTAGCAGATTATCAAACTTAAACGTCTGGAAATGATGTCCAACTGTGACCTGGTTCAACTTGCGATAGTCTATGCATAACAAGAGAGAACCAGTAGTCTTCCTGATGGGTACCATGGGAGCAGACCAAGGGCTGTGAGATGGTTGAAGGATCCCTTGGTCAAGTAACTGTTGGATTTCCCCATGAAGCTCTTCCTTTTGTGACGGAGCTATCCTATAAGGATATGATTGAACTGGAGGTGATTGACCTGTGTCAATAACATGACATGCAGCATTAGTTTCACTTAACTTCTCCGTAACTACCTCATTAAATCATTGAGGATCCTGTTTAATTCTCCTTGCTGAGTTTTTGTCATAGATGTTTTTCCCAGTGACACCTTCCCTGGTAGCCCAATTGTTGTCGTTTTAGCCACTACATGTCATCGTTTGATTAGGTGCCATCAGGTACTGCATCGAGCCCAAAAAAACTCTGCAGTCTTCCTAGAATGCAGCCACAGGCACTCAACTCCTAAGGTGGTTGGTATCTTTGGGCATTTGAACAAGTGTGCAACATTGTGGGGGCTCCCGCTGCACTCTGTGCATTCTTTCATATCCAGGTCAATGTGACTTCTGTAGCTGTTGAGGAATATGCCGTAGCTCCACCATAGTTGAGATAGCTTGCACCTTGTCTTTTTCGAAAGCTGCTTCTCCTTCCTGTTGACCTCTGGCCCACTTCATGCAATTTGTCAGTCAGAAAGACGGCACATATGCTGCTACCTGTTCGTTCAGGTCTCTGTGGATGGCAGATAGGCCCCACTTGTATCCCCCTTGATCCAGGCCTTCCAGGGGCAAGTAGGCCTCAAACCTTTGGTCATACTTGGCTTTGAATATTGACCTGATGTTTCTGGCCTTCGCAATTGGTGACTCCTTCGTCCAATGGTCTGGACGCTCCTCCAGATGGGCCTTCAGGAGGAATTGGAGGCTCAGCAACTCATTGTGCTCCTTCACCCTCATGACGTATGATGGAGATGGACCTTTGTGGTCATTGTGTAGCAGTCAGTCACCATCCTGAGAGCTGCATTCTGCTTAGTTTGAAGATCTCTCCAACAGATGTCATTCAGCACTAGCATCCAGATGGGTGCAGCATAGTTGGTGACAGTGCAACTGATAGCCTTGTAGGTGTTCAGAAGGACCTCCTTAGCACAACATCAGCCAGATCCAGCCAGCTTCTTGATAACATTGTTGCGCTGACTAATTTTCCTGCCAATGGTGTTGGTGTGGTGGAACAAGGAGAGGAGAGGGTGAAAGGTGACACCCAGGACCTTCATTGTCCAGCTGCTGGGGAGCTCATGGCTGGACAATGTGATGCTTAGTTTGCACCTGATCTCCTTCGACCAATTGGTGAAGAGCATGATTGTTGACTTCTCGGCAGAGAGACGTAGGTTGCACTCCTCCAGTCTGTGAGCCAGTTCACTAAGGTAGATGAAGATGTATCTGTAGAGTGCTGCAGGCTTGGGACCTGATGACAGAATGGTAATGTCATCTGCATAGACACCACCTTGATATTATGAGGTGGAGTGGGCAGCAAGCTCATGTAGGTGTCGAACAGAGGACGCGATAAATCCACCCTGTGGAACTCCTTGCCTGACCTTCCTCAGCCCCGACCTTCGACCATGAAATTACACATAGGTGCTGCACCCGTGAAGATTGGCAGTAAGCCAATCTTTAGTGGAGTATGAGAGGGAGAACGACTTGATGTCTTCCAGAAGCTCAGCGATGTTGACACTATCGAAGGCAGTAGTGAGGCTGAGTGCTCCCAGGGTTTGGCGGTCACAAAACTTGGACTTGTTAACGCCTGTGCTGATCTTATGCATGATGATGTTCAGAGAAGTAGAAGTCAAACGTCAATTAGGAAAGCCATGTTGGTGTTCTGCCAGGGGCAGATGATCCTGGAGCTTAGGCAGGAGGAGTTTCTCGATGAGCTTGGCAACTAGCAAGATGAGCGCAATTGGCATGAAGCTTTTTCCTTGCCAGCAGGTTTCCCACACTTCAGGAATGGTATAATGTGCCTACTTCCACTTTACCAGGATGATCATGGTGCTGAGGGAAAGGTTGACGACTGCTGTGAGAAAGAGGATGCCCGCTGTC
>OZ017784.1:13175363-13321527 GCA_963969325.1 Lycopodina hypogea | reverse complement strand
AGGTCATGGTTCAACTCCTGGTCATGGTAGAGTTTTTTTTTTTTTCCTTCCCTTTTCCCCTTTTTCTCTTGTATTATTTTTTTTTATTATTTTTTTCCCTTTCTTTTGTTTTTTACTCTGGCAATTAAGTCAAATATTAAATCATTAGTGAGCATTTTTTAGCTGGAAATTTTTTGTCTCGTTTCTTGTTTCTAAAAAGTACTCTGGTGTTTTCCTGGAAAGTTCTTAGCTTGGTTTTAGAACTACAATAGTTATATCTATTATATATTTTGGTTCGTGTATGTGTGTGTGCATGCATACGCATGCATGTATATATGCATGTAAGTATGTATGTGTGGCTAGGCATCATGGTCAAACCCTCCGACCAAAAAGGTCAGAATTTGGCATGTGGTCTCCAAGTAGCAGGGTGATGTGGGTATGGTAATGGGTGTGGTTTTTGTCATGGCCACATACACAGGAAGTTGTTTTGGTTGTCAAAAGCTAATTAAAGGACCAAACAGGCCAAAATTGGCATGTGGTCCCTAAGTATCCGGGTTAGCATTATTAACCACATTAGGTGTGGTTTGGTTATAACCACACCCACAGGAAGTTGTTTTGTTATAACAAGCTAATCAACCAGGCTAAAATTTAGCATGTGCTTTCCAAGGAACCGAGTAGGCGTTATTAGGTGTGGGGGTATGGCATTGGGTGTAGTTGATCATGGCCACACCTATAGGAAGTTATTTTGGCTCCCAAAAACTTATTTATGCACCAATCAGGCTGAAATTTGGCATATAGACTGCAAGTAATCGGGTGAGTATGATTGAATATGTGGGTGTGGTATTGTTATAGCCACACCCACCTGATGTCATTGCCGCTACCAGAAGCTATTAAAAAACAAACAACTAACCTGGCTTAAATTTGGCATGTGGTCTTCAAGTAATTGGGTGAGCAATATTAACCATATGTGGTTGTGTCAAGTCAGTGTGTGTGGTTTAGTCATAGCCACACCAACAAGAAGTTGTTTTGTTTGCCAAAAGCTAATTAAAGGACCAACCAGGCTGAAATTTGGTATATAGTTTCTAAATAACCAGGTGAGTGTTATTAACCATATGTGGGTGCGTTTTTGTCATATCCACACCGTCATTTTGGGTACCAAAAGCTAATTGAAGGACCAACCAGGCTGGAATTTGGCATGTGGTCTCCAAGTAACAAGTTAGCAATATTAACTACACATGGGTGTGGTTTGGACATAGCCACACCTAAAAGAAGTTGCTTTGGCTGCCAAAAGCTAATTAAAGGACCTATCAGGCCGAAATTTTGCATATGGTGTGCAAGTAACTGGGTGAGTGTTATTAACCATATGTGGGTGTGGCTTGTGCTTCTTTTTTTTAATAGTCACACCCACAAGAAGTTTTTTATGCCAAAAACTAAATGAAGTACCAACCAGGCTTAAATTTGAGTGACTTCTATAATGTTTCATGTTGACGTTGGATGAAAGCCGGGTATATGCTGATAGTTTACTTATATTTACGATAGCTTTATTTCTTATATATTAACAACATAGAGCCGGTATACAAGGATTGGAAACGCACTGTGCGCTGGTTATTAAAATAATACAAAGTCTATAAAATATCAGGGAACATTCGTGTTATGGTGGTAAATATATAGGCCCACAACTTCAAGGGAAACTTAAGGATTCAGAGAAAGGTGCCAAACTCCAACAAATATCTATAAAAAATTCCTGATAAGACCCCTTCACTATTAATACTGTGAAATCTGAGTGCCAGAAGTCCCACTAGTCCAGGTGAAGCTCTTGACCTCCTTGAGAGGACTGAACACCTTCTACCTCCGAAATAGTTTGTGTTCCTATTCCAGCTAAGAAAGCATAGCTAGCTTTCTTATAAGAAAATATAAGTATTTGTATTATGTTACTAAATGTAATTAGGGAAGAGAAAATACATAACAAAACTTAACTACTGATATAATTAAGGAAATGTTGATATAATAGTCTTGATTTTGTGTTCCTCTCAAGCATTTCTTTTGTTTCTTTGAGTTAAATCTTAGCTTAATCTATGAGCATGTGTCAATGAGGAATGGAATGCAACCTAGTAGGAAAGTACAGAGCATAGCAGTCCACAGAATCAGAGCTTTTAAAATATGCACTAGAATCCCTTTTCCTTCTTATTTTGTCTTGAAAGTGATGGTCTGAGTTGGCTAAATTTATATTATGCATGCAGAAGTGGTTGCAAAGTAAGTTAATAGTTTAGCATTGAGAGTATTCCCAACTGGCCTGTCAGTGATTGAGCTGCTCCCCACCTTGAAAAAAAAAAAAAAAAAAAAAAAAAAAAAATTAGCTGTTAAAATTAATTACTCGTTAAGTCAGGCATAACAAAGATGGAAGCACGAAATTTCACTGTTTCCAATCCATGTATACTCTATCTATGGTTTCATTTATTCATATCTATGATAGTTATATTTACTTGTATAGTTACATTTACTATTATTTACATGTTATATTTACTTATATAGCCACATTTTCTTATATCTACGCAAGGAGAAAGTTTTCAAAGTTTATAAGCTCAGTAGTCCTTCCAACTGCACTGACTTTGCCCATGTGCATGCTCAGAAAATAACTGGCCATGCCAACAAGAATTTTCAGATAATCAGTTCAGGAAAAAAAAAGTAAACAAATGTGATAGATTGAAAGTTCTTTTCAAATTAGCAGACACCATTTCATTCTAGTCTGTAAATGGTGGTTTTTATTTTTAATATAGCACTACTTACTGCGTGGGACACAGCTTTATTGGCTTTGAAACCAAGCTACGAACACTCACCGGATATTTTCTCAGCCATTGGTACCAAAGATAACAAATTTTAGTGGGGACTGAAGAGTCCATATGCCACAAATAAGAAATAAATAAATATACACACATGAGGTAAATTTTTATTAATATTATTTGCCAAAGGTCTTAGTGCAGACTGCTCTTGTTTTTAAAATTCCATAATACCCAAGTATTATTATTTTTTTCACTTTTATTTCCTATTTTTTTCTTGCTACTGTTCTCTCCTTTCTTGTATGGGGTTGTTGTTGCTATTATTACTAGTACGCAATCGCGGCCTTCGCCTCATAGCTTGCTAGACCCACCTTCAGTTGGATGTGGTCACACGATTGTCTTATGGAACACATGTATTTTGAGAGGATGTGACTTACAGGAGGACGTGTCTTATGGGAGGACATTTCTTGTAGGAGGACCTGCAGGACCTACAGGAGGACCTGTGGTGTAGATGTTTTGCTTTGGGTGCACAGGGGTTGAATTTCATTTTCAAAAGTAATTAAAAAAATAATTGTAATTGAATCTTGGTATAATTCTAGATTTGTATGTTTGTTTATTTATTTGTTTCATTTTTTTTTGTTTTTTTTTTCGTCTGCTTGTTTTTGTTTGTTTTTTATTAATATTTTGTTGGTTTGTTTTGTTTGTTTGTTTGTTTGGTTGGTTGTTTTTTGTTGTTGTTCGTTTGTTTGCTTGTTTGTGTATTTGTTTGTTAGTCTGAAACTACTCTCACATGGTTGGGTCTGAAGGGCTCAAATTTACAAGGTTTGATGGGGGTAACCATGGGGTGGTTATAAGGAAATTTGGTGATGGTCGGAGTACCCGTGGGGTTATTTAAAACAAATTTCCTGTTTGGGGTCAACTCAATGCCGGAGTAAACCACTCCACTTATAACACACCACGGTTGTATAAATGCACAGGTGAGCAAAACTGTACCCAAAAAAAAACAACCTCCAGCTCTTTTTCTTTTCATTTTGAGCCCTGTAGGTCGAAGCATCTGAAATGAGATAGAAGCAACAGATCTAGAAGTATATTAAGAGGTCTTTATTGTCTCTGTCCATAGGACAGGTGCTATGCTAAAATTTCCTTAAGGAGAGGGGGAGAAACTCAATTTCACACAGTAGAACATATCACAAATATATAAACACTCTAAGTGAGGTCAGTAAATATGCAAATCCCTTTCCTTTTCCATTTTTTCCCTTTTTGATCCCTGTAGGCCCAAGTGTATGGTATGTTACATATAACAAGCTAACCAACCAAAAATCTCAAATTATAATAAGATTTTTTTAGTCTCCATCTTACAGATGGAGCTTTTCTAGTTATGGTAATTGTAATTTGTATTTCAATTACATTTCCCAGCCAGTAATTGTTATCTTAATTTTATTAATTTCAGATTGTTATTGTAATTGTAATCAATTACAACAACAACAACAACAACAACAACAACAACAACAACAACAACAACAACAACAAAAAAGTAATTGACCCAAGTGTACTAATTATATTATGTGCAACATACAAAGGATCTCAACTTAGTTTTGTGGTCTAAACATGTATTCAGCTTGACCTCCAGATTCAGCTGTTTCTTTCACTTGGGAACAATCAAACCAAACCCTCTTGAGTGTCACTTGAAGGCTATAAGAGAAAGCTGGCTGACCACAACCAGGTCACTTCTGTCACTGGTCTTCCAATAATTGTTTAGTTTGTTTACAAGACTTATCAAACCAACACTGATTAGTTATACAAGCTCTCCCTCCCAACTTAAAGAGTCTTTGGTAAACAGTAATAGCTTGCTACAACAGTTATGTAATAGTTTGATACAACAATCATCACAATAATTTACAAAGACAGCTGTCCTGGGCTGTCTCACTTAGTCCCTAACAATTAACTATTAAATAAAATTCACCCCCACTTAATATTTAAGTTATGTCTCTGATACTAGTGGGTTGGAGTAGATGAACAATATTATCAAGGGGTCATATCTACAGTGCTGGGGTCAATCTCCAACACAGTTGGGCTCTAGACCTAACACTAAGGCAGAACATTTGTGAGTGTAACAGAAAAGAAGGTGAAAATTTATGTTTATGTAACATATAAAGGTGGAACATTTGTGTGTAATTACTACCTCATTGACAAATACTAATTTCGTCCTCTGTGTGGGCTGGCAGAGCCTTTAAAAGCTCAGTGTGAGCCTTTTGATTTCGTCCATGCTAAGCTAATACCCAGGTGGTAGCAACCCTTTTAGTTGGAAGGGATAGGTGAGAAAAGAGGTATTGAGAAATCCCCCTTCTCATCTCATCTGGTCCCCAACATATGGTGGCAGAGGTTGTAGTTAAGTTTAAGACACCCTAGCTATCCATTTAAAAAAAATTAATTTTCTTTTTGAATATGTCAAGAAGTCTCAAGAGTGAATTGGGAGAGATAAGAGAAAAACACTGGGATGCCAGTTTACAACCCTTGGGCTACAATATTCTCACCACCCAACAGCAGAGACACAACCCATGTCTTAGGCAGAGGGCATGACTGCCCTGCTTATATATCTCATGGAGTAGGCTGAATGAAGAAAAAAAGAAAGAGAAAGGAAAGAGAGTGACCACCAGGAATTAAGGATTAGGTGGCTAGAATTTGACAGAGAGCTGCTTAATAAGAAGTCTAGATAGGCAGCATGTCAACAGCTAAATAATTGGGATGACGACACAGACCCAATTGCTTACCTTGACAACTTCAAACTAGTGATGAAGGAAGCTGAAATTTCCCATGGGGAGTGGATCATCCTGGTAAGGAAGCAGCTAACAGGTAAAGCACTTTCAGTATTTCAGGAAAAGGCAGTAGAAACGATGCTGAAATGAATTGGTCACACAGTGGACATAGCATGAAGACAGCCTGGTTAGAGAAACCTTCTATGGAAAAAGATCTGGAAATCCTAAGCAGAAATGTCGTGTATCACTCCCAATACTGAAGGAGAAGCTAGCTATACCAGAAGCAGTAGTACTGAAAATTTCAAGGGGATTTCTCCACCAGCAATTCCCAGAGGAGCCTTAATGCTACTAGTTAGCAACAAAGCAGAGACACCACATCAACAGGTTACCACCATCAAGCGACTCTGGGATGCCAAGAACTTTCACACAGAGAAAGAAACAGGAGGGAGTATACCAAAAATATAACTGGACATCTGGAGGAAACAAGGAACACACAACCCAATCACCCAGGGAAGGTGAGTGACTCAGTAATTGAGGCAGGGGCATTGACAGGTCTTCTAGCCCAGGGATGGAACAGCTACACCTTGGCCAAATGAGTAACCAGTTGGGTGGCCATACAGAAAGTATAATCGAATTTGATAAAAGTAGTGTGATATGTTTAACTGTCAGAAATTGGGCTATTACAGGAGTGAGTGTCATGAGCCCAGGGCCAGGTTGAGTGGTATCCACTCTCCGGACCCTACTTTACGGGAGGCTAAGACTATGGGTAGAGTCAATGAGGTTGATTTTCCTACTATACTTGATATGGGAGCCACCAGGTCAGGTCAGCTATACCTGGAAGATTGGTAAAGAAGAACCAACTTACAGGGGGCCCAATGAAGGTAACCCTTGGTAATTTATCAGTTACCCACTTAGAGGAAGCTGAAGTAGAGATTGCTTGTGGAGGGGAAGTGGCCAGAGGGAGAGCCATCTTTTAAAGGGATAATACCCCTGACATTTTACTAGGCACAGACTAACCCTTAACTAGGTACTATCTCAATTCACCCCCAGCGAAGTAGTCGCCACCATCAAGGTCACCAAGCTGTCCAAGGCTCTAGGACCTGAGGACATTTCTCCCATCCACCTCAAATATCTTGGGACAGCGGGCATCCTCTTTCTCACAGCAGTCGTCAACCTTTCCCTCAGCACCATGATCATCCTGGTAAAGTGGAAGTAGGCACATTATACCATTCCTGAAGTGTGGGAAACCTGCTGGCAAGGAAAAAGCTTCATGCCAATTGCGCTCATCTTGCTAGTTGCCAAGCTCATCGAGAAACTCCTCCTGCCTAAGCTCCAGGATCATCTGCCCCTGGCAGAACACCAACATGGCTTTCCTAATTGACGTTTGACTTCTACTTCTCTGAACATCATCATGCATAAGATCAGCACAGGCATTAACAAGTCCAAGTTTTGTGACCGCCAAACCCTGGGAGCACTCAGCCTCACTACTGCCTTCGATAGTGTCAACATCGCTGAGCTTCTGGAAGACATCAAGTCGTTCTCCCTCTCATACTCCACTAAAGATTGGCTTACTGCCAATCTTCACGGGTGCAGCACCTATGTGTAATTTCATGGTCGAAGGTCGGGGCTGAGGAAGGTCAGGCAAGGAGTTCCACAGGGTGGATTTATCGCGTCCTCTGTTCGACACCTACATGAGCTTGCTGCCCACTCCACCTCATAATATCAAGGTGGTGTCTATGCAGATGACATTACCATTCTGTCATCAGGTCCCAAGCCTGCAGCACTCTACAGATACATCTTCATCTACCTTAGTGAACTGGCTCACAGACTGGAGGAGTGCAACCTACGTCTCTCTGCCGAGAAGTCAACAATCATGCTCTTCACCAATTGGTCGAAGGAGATCAGGTGCAAACTAAGCATCACATTGTCCAGCCATGAGCTCCCCAGCAGCTGGACAATGAAGGTCCTGGGTGTCACCTTTCACCCTCTCCTCTCCTTGTTCCACCACACCAACACCATTGGCAGGAAAATTAGTCAGCGCAACAATGTTATCAAGAAGCTGGTTGGATCTGGCTGATGTTGTGCTAAGGAGGTCCTTCTGAACACCTACAAGGCTATCAGTTGCACTGTCACCAACTATGCTGCACCCATCTGGATGCTAGTGCTGAATGACATCTGTTGGAGAGATCTTCAAACTAAGCAGAATGCAGCTCTCAGGATGGTGACTGACTGCTACACAATGACCACAAAGGTCCATCTCCATCATATGTCCTGAGGGTGAAGGAGCACAATGAGTTGCTGAGCCTCCAATACCTCCTGAAGGCCCATCTGGAGGAGCGTCCAGACCATTGGACGAAGGAGTCACCAATTGCGAAGGCCAGAAACATCAGGTCAATATTCAAAGCCAAGTATGACCAAAGGTTTGAGGCCTACTTGCCCCTGGAAGGCCTGGATCAAGGGGGATACAAGTGGGGCCTATCTGCCATCCACAGAGACCTGAACGAACAGGTAGCAGCATATGTGCCATCTTTCTGACTGACAAATTGCATGAAGTGGGCCAGAGGTCAACAGGAAGGAGAAGCAGCTTTCGAAAAAGACAAGGTGCAAGCTATCTCAACTATGGTGGAGCTACAGCATATTCCTCAACAGCTACAGAAGTCACATTGACCTGGATATGAAAGAATGCACAGAGTGCAGCGGGAGCCCCCACAATGTTGCACACTTGTTCAAATGCCCAAAGATACCAACCACCTTAGGAGTTGAGTGCCTGTGGCTGCATTCTAGGAAGACTGCAGAGTTTTTTTGGGCTCGATGCAGTACCTGATGGCACCTAATCAAACGATGACATGTAATGGCTAAAACGACAACAATTGGGCTACCAGGGAAGGTGTCACTGGGAAAAACATCTATGACAAAAACTCAGCAAGGAGAATTAAACAGGATCCTCAATGATTTAATGAGGTAGTTACGGAGAAGTTAAGTGAAACTAATGCTGCATGTCATGTTATTGACACAGGTCAATCACCTCCAGTTCAATCATATCCTTATAGGATAGCTCCGTCACAAAAGGAAGAGCTTCATGGGGAAATCCAACAGTTACTTGACCAAGGGATCCTTCAACCATCTCACAGCCCTTGGTCTGCTCCCATGGTACCCATCAGGAAGACTACTGGTTCTCTCTTGTTATGCATAGACTATCGCAAGTTGAACCAGGTCACAGTTGGACATCATTTCCAGACGTTTAAGTTTGATAATCTGCTAGAGAAAGTTGCTGGTGCCACTTGGTTGTCAAAGATAGACTTACAGAAGGAGAGCCAATATAAGATGGCTTTCTACACGCCTTGTGGTAAATATGCTTTTAGATGTATGCCCTTTGGGCTGAGGAATGCACCTGATACCTTCCAGCGATGCATGGACAAGGTGCTGGAGGAGCAGGCTGGTTTCTCAAGTACTTACATACGATATGCTAATTTTCTCTAACATGAGGGTGGAGTATGTTGAACACATAAGGGGTGCCGTAAGACAAGCAGGCATGACAGAAAGCATGGCTAAGTGCGAGTGGGGTGCAAATGCAGTTACATAGTTTGGTACGAAGTAGACCTAGGCACGATTAAGGTAACTGAGGCAAGGGTCAAGGCTATTGGAGATTACAAGAGGCCTTACACCTTGAAGGGTTTATGTGCATTTCTCAGTACCACTGATTATTACTAGACGTTTATCCTGGACTATACCAGGAAGGCTGGGCCACTGTATGACACCCTAAGCAAAGTGATTCCCAATACCTTGGTGTGGGATGAGGTTATTGTTGATGCATTTCTAACTGACACACTTGTTTTTCTTATTTCTGTGGCTACATTGAGGGGGATTGCCTAATCGTCAACATAATGTGCCCTATGAGGGCTTTAGAGCAGTACTCGGTTGAGAGGGACGGTATCCAAAGACCCCTAGGATTCTACTCAAAGAATTTTTTTTGCCAGTGGAGCCAAAATATGCAACCAAGAAGCTGAAATGCCTGGCTGTATATAAATTAATCGACCACACTGCTATACATCTGATGGGCATTCAATTTGAGGTTGTCACCAATCACCGAGCTCTTGCATCCCTGCTAACCTCAACAAAGTTGAATAGAAGGCTCATGAGATCGGCCTTGGCTCTACAAGTTTATGATTTTTCAATCTCTCACTGCTCAGGCAACCTACCAGAATGCTGGCAGGTTATCAGGGAAAGAATGGGACTCACCTGATACAGATGACCTGTCTACAGACCCCACCTTTGGCCAAGGATTGGAAAATGTTGGAATTAACTTTCAACGCTATTAGGCCTTAGACCAAAGAAAATCAGTAGGCAAAATATTTATGTGTGCAACAGAAAATAAGGTGAAACATAGGCCTCGCTGAGCCATTAGCCCAAGCCATTTTGACTATGTCTATGCTAAGCTCCAAGTGTATTAATACTAAAGTCCATTTGCATTCACTTGGGCCTCCCTTGCTCCAGACCTTCAACTCACATGGGTCTAGAGGGAGTCACCCTCATTAACTAGTTCCGATGTTTGTTCCTGTTTCACAAGTAGAAGTGCTTGAGAGTATCCATGGCAACATTCCTGGTCCATCAATTTAATGCACAGAATGAGTCTAATAATATTAAGACTGACTAAGTTTGCACATGCGCTGAAAGTCTGCTAAATAGCTCCGTCCACTTTTCTGTTCCTTGCAATTTCCAAATTATTTGTTGTGCAATTTGTGCTACCAACCTACTCACTTTTGCTATGGACTGGATGAAACTGACTCTGCCCTGGAGGAGGCTGGGGCTGAAACTTATTTGGACACAGACAAGGAAGGTAAATTATTGAGGTTGATCTAAACCCAATCAGGGGCACTTGTTAGAGCTCAAAATTGATGTATATACTTTATAGTGAAATTGATATAGCTATACTCCTAGCTCTTGGTGCTTCTGATAAGGATTTAATTCCCTATCATTCACTCTCTCCTAATAATCACTTGCATGCTATGTATTTCTAGTGCTGAGGCAGAAAGATAACTTTCTCTTCTGAGAAGAATAAAGACCTATTTGAGGTCCACTATTAGTGAGTAGTGTTTGTCAGACATATCTGCCATTGCCATGCACTGTGGGGATTTCCTTTATCTGAGGAGCTTCTGGAATAACATAGGAAGGAACACCACTTCAGGCGGAGTTGGATGATACATTTGGATGAAGTTTTATCAGGCATTTGTTCAAATCGACCCAAGAAGACATTTTCATGTTTATTTGTTTGACAATGATATATTATGATATGGTTGTATGTTCTGAAGTATTGGTGTTGATTATTTTAATAATGATATTCTGATTATCTAAATTTTGGGTGCTGGTGCAATGGCTACTACGTGTGGCTGTGGTCATAATTTGTATGAGTGGTTAAAGTTGTGGCCACACCACCCACTTTTAATAATTGCAAGAAATGCCCCTGCTTCTTTGTTGCAATCTGGGGCTTTCTGAATTGATTATATTTTCAATATATTTTTTCATCATTTTACAACTCCCCCACTCCTGGGAACTAATCTAAACAATAATAAATAATTTTTAAAAATTCCTGGCAATTATGATAAAAAATAAAACAATTATTATAATAAAAAAAATTGATACAGCAATATTCAAATAATTAAGTTTTATTCAAAACATTAATGTCAATTCTTTGGAATTTGCCTTTTCCTTTAGCCATGGACCTGAAAGTGAATAATAAAACCAAGTATAGAAAGAATTACGATGTCATGCAGGAAATGTGCTTCACCATGAAGTCGTACTACGTTGTTGTATGACAGATAAAATATGTAGTTTGAAAAGAAAAAAGGGAAATCACAAACCACCACGTAATCTCCCTCATAAATTTTGTTGAAGGTTGGAAAGCCTGTTTGCTCCCCCGTTCCCTTGGGCCCCCATTCCCCTTGGCCCCATTCCTCTGGGTGGCCATTCCCCTGGACCCCCACCCCCCTGTTCCACAGGGCCCCCATTTGTCTGGGGTTCTGTTCCCCTGGGGCCCCGTTCCCCTGGGGTTCCGTTCCCTTGGAGTGTGTTAATCATAGAAATAATGTAGTGCATGCTTCAGCTTGTGAACTTCAGCAAGAGTGGTTTGAGGTATGCCATCTTGCACAAAATAACGTAAGACAAATGGCCAGTGTAGAGGTTTAGTAGTTGTTCTAATTTGTTTGAATAGGTAGGTAAGCAATGCCATGGTAGTCTATACCATGCATAAGTCTGGATATGATGCAAGTGCAAGATGATAGTGCGGAAATTTTAGAGCTGGACAGTTCATCTGGCATATTTGTTGTTGTTGGTAATGGGTGTGATTTTATCATAGCCATACCCACAAGAAGTTATTTTGGTTGAAAAAAGTTAATCAGAGGTCATTCAGGCAAAACAAAATTGGCATGTGGTCTCCAAGTACCTGGGAGAGCATTATTTACCACACATGGGTGTGTTTTGGCCATGGCCACACCCACTGAATGTTGTTTTGGTTATTAAAAGCTAATCAAGTGATCGACCAGACTAAAATTTGGAATGATGTTTCCAAGCAATTGGTTGAGTATTATTAATCACATGTGTGGGTGTCAATGGGTGTGGTCTGGTCATTGCCACACCTATAAGACATCATTATGCCTGCCAAAAACTCATTTATGGACCAATCAGGCTGAAATTTGGTATATGGAGTCCAAGTAGTTGGGTGAAAATGAGGACACAAACTAATGCAGAAGTAAAGATAGTATTTTGGTATTTTACTACCAGAAAGTCAGTTTCCAATTAAAAGGTGCCAATTAAATAAATTATGGACTCTAGAACATCATACTCGCATTGAATAGGTTATCAATTCAAACCTGATTAGTAAAAAAATATATAAATAATTGAACCAACATGGTGAGGACAGTGATAGACCATGGGGCACCAAATCAAGCTTTAATTATCAGTGATAATCTATCCATAAGCTTCTTCAATTAAAAAAAAAGAAGTTTATTTGTTGTTTTTTTCCCAGATAAAAGGATAGAGAATACATGCTTTGTATAAAATATCATTAGCATTTAAAGCACACACAAACAAACTTGTGCTGTTTTGTTTTGTTTTTAAAGAAAAAACAACAACCATGGTTTATTTCATTCAGCAGATGACAAACAATTTCCATTCACACTATACAACGGCCATATTTGTGTACTACAAGATTCTGAAGTTTTGCTTATATTTTCTGCTTTATATTCTGCAGGACTGCAGCAGGCATTGGTTGGTCGGATGCCATGGTGATGAGTCTGAGCCTGACGACCCTGCCTCTTAATACAGAATAAATTATACAGTCAACTATTGTTATTAGCATGGGTAGTTGCTAAGCTCGATACATGTCATTTCCTTTGCGGGCGAACACGTTGCCCAAATGTTGCAAGAAAAGGTTGCTTCTTCCACTCTCTCTCCCTTTAAGCTTTCTCTGTCACATTATCAGTGGTCGCCGGGTTAATAATCCTGAGAGGCATGCGACTATCACAATTGTCCGAATCAAACTATAAGCCAACTTCAATGAAATGAGAATGTGAGAAGGGATTCCATGAATGTTTCATAAGTTTGGTTGAGTCAATTTCCAGCCAACCATCCAAGAGATTTCAACTTTCATACTGTATACTGTTTCCCAGTCTCCATCACATTGCAAAAATTGATTGTGATATCCATTAGCTTCACAAGGAATAAGAGCGCTGATAGTAGTTACTTAATTTCTATCACTAAAGGTGATGAGGAAGCCGCATCACTTGCACAGTGTTCGGTACTTCCGGGTTATCTCTCCCTCCCCCCATCCCCTCCCCAAATATGAATTACACAAATGAGAATTCTAGGATACTGAAAACTTTTTAATATGAAGTATTACTTACATGTATTAATTAATAATACATCCAAAATGCACATTCCACTACTCTGGTGGCCAAAAATCAACAATATGTCGGAGGATTGCCTAGCCCTAGCCCTAGCCACCAGAGTGTGCATTTTGGATGTATTATTAATTAATACATGTAAGTAATATATCATATCAAAAATTTTCAGTATCCTAGAATTCTTATTTGTGTAACATCTACATCTACCAGATGATATAATATATATCATATCAAATCATAAGTAAACAAGCACATGAAACATTTTAATCTTATTTAGGATCATGAAAGTCTCACCTTGAAACATATTGCTACAGAGAACAAGATAATATTAAGCAGCTATATATTTCTTACACCGCTTATAAAAATTTCATTTATTTTAGATGTATTAATTGAATTTAATCTCATTTTGGAAGTGTCAATATTAAATAAAATGAACTAAATATGAATTTTATTATGCTAGGAGTGTAACCAATGGCATCTTCCTTCAGTGAATCATCATGTTCCTCTAAATTTATTGAAATAACTTATGGCTTTTAAGGCTAGCCTGGTGTGAGTAGACCTGATGCAATTTGCTAATATAGAAGAACAATATCTATAAGTTTCACTCATTTACCATAATCAAGGGCTGCAATGACTGACACCTGATTCCAGGTTAAGCAGATACAAATAAGCTGGGTTTTCATGGAAGTTTTGCGTAGGCACTTACGTTACTGTATCAGCGGAGGAAATGTAGAAGTAGACCAGCTCGAGAAAGAGCGATTTTATCTTCCAGAACTCCACTTGTTTTACAAGTGTGCAAATTTTACTGTACTTCTTTTTATTTTTGAGTTGTCAAATTATAAACTTCGACTTTTACATGTAAATTCTAACGCATTTTTTACTGTCATCTCATAAGAAGTGTCCGACTACACGGCTTGCGCAATGCGCACTGCGTACTGCATTCAGGCAAGCAGGCGGGAGTTCGGCTGGAAATGTAATAATGATATTCATTATAGCTTGCGCATTGGATTTCAAACCCATCTAAATCTGAGTACTAGTGGTACTATATAATTGAATGGTTGCCGGGTGAAAAGTTAACTTACCTGGCATAGAGGATACCGTGATCAACAAGGCGGTTCTTTCAGGTGGAGACTTGGCATTGCACTTAGCTAAGTTGAAGCTTGCGATTTCCCCAAACGTGGGAAACTCGGATGCGAAATTTTTGGTAGTGGGGGGTTGCGTTCGCGCATCCCCCTTCCTCATATATCAATAACAAGAATAAACAAGAGTTGGTTTTGTTGGACTAAATCAGTTGAATTCAGGTGCGAATTGGACGGAGTGCTATGATTAGTGAACCCAGTCTTGGTTCGTGGCAAGATTACTTAACGAGTTTATTGTCTGCATTGTAAGCCCACCATGGGATGATTTTGATTTCTTTTTTTATTTGCCAGTTTGTTAAAAAAATTTTTTTTAAATGCCCTGCCTAATGACACCGCCTTTCTCCCAAAAGACTGGAGAGTACCATCCCTAACTAAAGTGTATGCCTTCATGGGTTGTTTTCATATTCTCTTAAGCAGCATGACATTGGAAGTGATTTGGTCAGAGTGCCCCCCCCCCCCCCCCCCCCCCCCCCAAACATCTTCCTTCCCAAGTTTGTGATCTTCATGACATTATCAACAAAATTAGGTATATTTCAAATCAACAATAAGTAAATAATAGGTAAACATGTGTAATATGAAATTATTATTGTAGAAAAATCAGATATTGTTAATATTAATCCTCATGACATTTTAAACAAAATTGAATATATTTTTAAATCAAGAATAAGTCAACAATAGGTATAAATGCATAATGTCAAACTATTGTTGTAGAAAAATCACAGATAATATTAATAAAATTTTGGAATAATCATAATATTGTACAAAATGGAAAAGGAAGGAGAAAAAGGGGTATGTGTGATGGGTGGGGTAGACATGTTTTTCTTTCATTGACACAAACATCTCGATAATACCAGATCTGTGTGCTTCTGTAGATATAAATTGTCACTTTCTATCATAAGCAGATACTCCTCACTATACTCAGCAGCACTGCAACATGGAGTGGTTGGTCTAGCATTATTTCCGGTTTGATTTTGGAGTATCTCAGTTGATGAACTCATGAGTTGAGCATGAGTTGATGCTATGCTGGGCATGAGCTGGAGGACATTATATTCACAGCTGCCAACACATTGTCGAATATTCAAAGATCTTGGCAAGAGAACATGCTCTATATGTATATCATGAAACACAATGTGGTAATCCTCTGTACGACAAGAAATATTTGAAGATCCACGTCTCTTCCTTCTGACACCTTCATCTCTCTCCATGTCTGAACTATGTGCATTTTTTGGAAGTGTATACTTTTCCTTTTTATGGCTTCCAGTAGCTTCCACTTCATCCACAAATATTACAAGAAAAGGTTGTTTTTTCCACTCTCTCTCCCTCTTAACTTGTTCCATCACATAATCAGTGGTTCCAGGATTAACAATCCTGAGAGGAATGTGGCTCTCACAGCTATCCAAATCAAACTTCAAGCCAACTTCAATAAAATCATTAGTTGATATGAGATCCCAGATATCAATAAAAAGTTTGGTCAAGTCAATTTCCAGCCAACCATCCGAGATATCTTCAACTTCAACACTATATACTGTTTCCCACTCACCAGAACATTCAAACGATAGATTATGATATCCGCTAGCATCTGCAAGACTGACAATAGCACTGATGTTCATCTGCACACCATTTCCCAGAGGAATTGAATTGTCCATTACTTCTTGGAAGATGTTAATTTTCACTTTGTCCAATGTGAGACTGGGGTTGCTTTTTCTTGATGGCCACTTAAAAATAAATCTGCTGGAGCTATTTGAGACGCAGCAGGACATCATGGATACTTTCTCACGCACAGTATTCATGTCGACATCTATGGGCCAATAAGAAAATTTCTTTACATCAATTAACAATTTCACAAACATTTAATAATTCATCTTATTTAGAAATTATCTTCTTTTTTTTTTGTGGGAAAAGAATGTCACAGAGTCATTTTATTTTCTATTTAAGTTGCAATAACCAGATTAACCATGTATATAACTATTCCACACTGTGGAAGTTATATATTTTAGCAAATAAATGAAAGTGTATCTTGGTGACATAGTAACAGAATGATCAGCACAGCTATATAGCTAAAGAGGAACAGAACACAATGTATAGGGAAGTGCTTACAGCCTAACTATTGCTTTGTTTCAGTTTTGGAATGGATGAAAATGAGCAACTGGGCTCAGGCAATTACCAGCTCAGGCAATTACCAAAGCATTGGGAGGGGCTGGTGATGTCTCAGTGTGGACAGTAACAGCTAGGAAGGTTCCAGGAAAGAAGTAACTTTAACTTGCTAATCTACTAATATATTCTTACATAGATTGCAATTCTAGCAACTTAATTTCTTGAGTATTTCTTGAGTTATATTCCTGCTGCTATTTCATTACAGGAAGATAATAAAGAACAACAATCCCAACATTGAATAAAGTGTGAGTGATTCTCGAGTGAAGTATTTCATTAAGAAGAAAAAAAATAATAAATTTATCACCAGTATGAACAGGCTCTTTTGGTAGGCGAGTACCATCATTTCCTCCAGATATGTGCACTAACATATTTGTCTGTATATACAGAATCACATTTTTGATGCTCTGTATTATTGGTAGCAAATGACTTTAGATTATTTTATCCATTTGTGGTCACTCACATGGTCTTGACATTCACATGATCTGCAAGTACCAGCAATATATAACATTTTGTTTCAGTTAATGCTATCCTCATGATACCTCAATCTGTTGTTAATGATTTTATCAGCCCATTTACTTTTATATCATTTATTAACTTTACCCCTTTTTCTTTCATTAAAAAAAAAAAAAAAAAAAAAAAAAAAAAAAAAAAAAAAAAAAAAACCTGATCCAAAATTCTAACAAATAATAGAAAAGAGCCACCTATTTTTCACATTATAACATTATTTTGCTACAATGTGATGGGTTTACAGAATTGGAAGTGCAGTTTTTGTTTGAGTGGAGTGCAAATTTTCTCATTGAGATTCTTGCAGCAAAGAAATTGTAATTTGTTGATAAAAAAAAAATAATAATAATAATAATTATTATTATAAATTTCCCCCCCTTTTTAAAAATTTTATGTTGTACATGTGGCTTGAAAAAAATAACAACAGAAATACACACTCACCATAATCAGGGAGACAGAATACCGAACTGGGTGACTCGTTCTTGGGATTCATCAGGAACTGGTCATCTTTAACTAAGTTCTTCCGAAGTTCCAGCAGATAATTGACAAGTGGATTCTCACTGCTGCTTCTGGTGGCACTTATTCCTGCTGTTTCGGTCATTGCTCCATCTTCTTTAGTACTTGGCATTACATTGTCCTCCCCGAGAATTGATTCCTCCTGGGAAGAGCCGATCAACGCTGGCCTGGGAGTCACCGGTACAGTAATAGACACGAGTAGACAGCAGATTAGGGGAAAAGGATATAGAATCATCTTCAGAAAATTTGTTTCTGCACACGCATGTGCAAATAGTCCTGTGCAAATAGTCCCGTGCAAATAGTCCTGTGCAAATAGTCCCGTGCCATTCTCCTTTTATTTCAACACTGAAGGAAGGAGGAAGTGGGAGGGGAAGGAAATGGCTATCCTGACCCCTCCCCAAGAAAATTTTCGCGGGAGTGGACTCGAGGACAATTCTGTGAAAAATGCATATCTATCAGTTTCCAGGTTGTCTCCCACGGTGCACTGGTAGGTAAAGGGTCGATAGAACAGAGCTTATTCCCTAGCAACCAAGTCTAAAAAAATCTTGCTTTGACATTACTGAACTGTGATGGATGATTTGGAAGACAATGGCAATACAACGCATGGTGGTGAGGAATACGAAAATGAAAACAGTCACATTATTCTGTTTCTATGTGGTACTATTGGAATCGGTGGTAAGACATTTTCGGTGAACCCCTTGGATACTGATGTTGTATAATATAGCTATATCTATTACGTTTGGTTTAACCTAATTTCATCAAAATAAAAATAAAACATTCCTCTTGCACTATCAAACTTTATTTATTATTAATTTTGGCAAATGGCAATTTATATAATTCAGCATAAATGATATTTGCAAGCATCAAGTATTTAGACTGTGTGTGTGTGTGTGTGTGTGTGTGTGTGTGTGTGTGTGTGTGTGTGTGTGTGTGTGTGTGTGTGTGTGTGTGTGTGTGTGTGTGTGTGTGTGTGTGTGTGTGTGTGTGTGTGTGTGTGTGTGTGTGTGTGTGTGTGTGTGTGTGTGTGTGTGTGTGTGTGTGTGTGTGTGTGTGTGTGTGTGTGTGTGTGTGTGTGTGTGTGTGTGTGTGTGTGTGTGTGTGTGTGTGTGTGTGTGTGTGTGTGTGTGTGTGTGTGTGTGTGTGTGTGTGTGTGTGTGTGTGTGTGTGTGTGTGTGTGTGTGTGTGTGTGTGTGTGTGTGTGTGTGTGTGTGTGCGCGCGTGTGCGTGTGTCAGGGGGGAGGAGTTGTGTTTTCATGAATAATTCTGAATTTTAATGATTTCTGAATAATTGGTAGGCAAATATGTTTATTTTATACAATAAAAAAATTCTATTTATTCATTTATTCACTGATTGACTATTTATTTACACTGCAGTGACAGTTCCAGACAGTTTTTTATTTAAATTTTTTCTATCTGTTACTTTAAACTCACCATTTTTCACCAGTTTTCAAGTTCAACCATAAGATACATATTCTTGTGCACATGAGCAACAAGTTTACCCTCTTGACTATAACTTCTTTGTTAGTTTAAGCCAGTTTACTATTATATATTATTGTTGACAACGATGGTGTGAATGTGGATATGATTGTAGGTGTGTTTATGATTAATATTGTAGAAGAAAGTGTGATATCAAATTTTATTTTTGGAAAAATGGTCAGGACACATTTCTTCATTCATGAACTTTCATTTAAACTAGTAATTCATCGAAATTTTAGCTAATTTTTATCTTGGCACAAAACTGCCTCAAAGTATTTTACCAGTTAGCTGTTCAGTTTATTTTTTGATTTATATTGTGGATAAAATTAGAAATCCTGCATATATTTGCAAATTTGCCATTTTAAAGGAAAAAATATACTGAGGCAGTTTTGTGCTCTTCAAAGCATACTTAAGGTACAAAATTACAGTTCATTGATGATGGAATTTAATTGAGGATATTATCCTCCACGGATTGCATCACAGTTTCTGGTTTGTTTATTTTTGGTCTGCGTATATCCTATATACAATACCCCCATTCCCACTGTGTATACAGCACTCACTTAATTCCTATTCTATGTATATATATATATATATATATATCACCCCATTTCCATTTTATATAATTTTCTGGAAACATCATAAAATGTTCTCTATCCATACTCAATTTTATAATATTATTTACTCGTGCTTGTTTTGTACACATGTTGCACACAGCTCTAGTTAGAAACTTGTTGAACCACACCCCATTCCCTTACACCGTCATCCTTATGATGCTTGGACTCCTCCTTGGCTTTCTAGCTCAAGTTCCAAAACTGTCTTTCCTTTTCGACTACACCACTATTGCCAACCTAGATCCTCGTCTTCTCCTCCTCATCTTCCTACCTGTACTCATTTTCGAGTCTGCCTTTGTTTTGGACATTCATACATTCAAGAAGACAGTCGCACAGTCATTACTTCTTGCTGGACCTGGCCTGTTGTTGATTACATTTCTCACTGCTCTGCTGGCTCGTTTCCTATTCAATTACAACTGGTCATGGGTCATATCTCTGCTATTTGGGACTATATTGAGTGCCACGGATCCAGTGTCTGTTGTGAGCCTTCTCAAAGAAAAAGGTAGGTTAATTGTGTGATGATTCAGTCTGTATAGTATTGTTTGTTGTTTTTTAATTTGTTTATGACATGTCTTCTGAGCTATCAAAACTTTTTTGTTTTGTTAAATAGTGTAAACATATAGCACTTACAACTTTGTTATGTGACTAGACAGTGTAATTTTGTTTCCATTATCCCTTTACAGTGACGTCCAAGAGGTTGGCCACAGTGGTGGAGGGGGAGTCTCTATTGAATGATGGTACATCTATAGTTATCTTCAACGTCCTTCTCTCTGAGCTGATCCCAGGACAATCCAGATCAGGTATTAGTTTGGTAATTGAGGAAGTTTGAATCTCTCTCTCTCAACTAATAGATGAATATCTTTTCAGGCACACATATTTAGCTTCAGGTATTTTAAGCCCTGTCCACACTGCACAATAAAACCGGTTATACCTGTGTCTGGAACAGGTTCCATGCGTCCACACTATACCTGGTTTCACCTGAAACCTTCAGAAGGGTAGGTTTCAAGCGGCTCAGATTTATTGAACATACCTGCCGCGAACACACCAGAAAATAAAATAACCCGTTTCTATACATGGTAGAGGAAAACCAATCAATCTGCCCAGCCAATTAGTTAGCCCATGAAGGTGATGTGGAGTGAGTTCAGCACTATGCTAGTGTGGATGCAAGAAACCTTTGGAACCAGGTGTTGCTGGAGACCCATTTCTAGTTTGGACAGGGCTTTATTCACCCACACATGCACACATACAGAGTGTGAAACACTATCCTTTACATACCTAAAAAAACTGTATTAAGGGTCAACTTCAAATATCTGTGGCACCATATTACAGAGTGTTGCTTTGTATATATTACCATAAGTTGTAATTATTAATTAATTCTAAATTTAAAAAAGTGAGTTTTCAATTTAAGCAGAAAGATGCAGTGACTGAACCTTGCCAAGAGATGATAAAATTATGACAAGATGGAAAAATTTGCATTATTTTCTAAAGTAAGCTTTTCTCTAGTTCAGGTTAACTGTATCAGCACTGCTTCCAGGGTTTATACACCCGTCACTCCCTCTGCATGCAATTATACTGATTTCTTTAGTGTCAACTATAGATGAAACCATACTTAGATAAGTAATTATGCTCTAGTCTCCTTCATTGTGAGTGACCAGCTTTACAAAATTAAGTCTCATTGTGATTGACAGGGCTAAAGAATAAGTAGTTGTTCTTTCTTTGCATGCGAACATCCACACGACATACAATTTCTTGTGAAACCTTACAGGTTTGAATATCTTTGTCTACCTCATCCAAGTGATCCTGGGAGGCCCAGCGTTTGGCTATGTCATGGCCAGACTGACTACTTTTTGGTTGTCCCATGTCTTCAATGATGCTGTGGTGGAGATCACAATCACACTGGCATCCACCTATATCACCTACTACATAGGTGATGAGTTTCTAGGTGTCTCGGGGGTACTCGCGGTAGTCACCCTTGGCATCGAAATGAATGCTCGAAGGACCAACATTAGCCCTGAGGTTGAAGTATTCCTACATAAGTGAGCAGTATAGGTTCAGTACTGAAGAATTATGCGTGGGGAAGGGGAAGGGGAAGGGGGATGGGTGAGAGAAGTAGTGCACGAGGGTAAGGTAAGGACACAGTAGAGGGGATAGCATTTTGTATATTGATAGTTGCATGGTCCCCAGCCCAAAGCCTCACCATCTGAACCTAATTCTTCATGTACAATCCAGATATAAAATTAGTTTTCTAGTGTCAACCACCTCGGATCTTTAAAAAAAATTGACTTCAGCCTAGCTAGAAGGGAAGTGACCGTACTTGAAACAGATGAATTACTGTAGGCATTTCCTGGTCATCAGTTATATACATTGGTAGTCAGCTGCTGAATACTAATTAGATTGGAGGTATGCAGGAGTTTAAAAGCCCCACATTTTGACCCCTGAACTGATCATATTTCCAACCCAAAAAGGTAGTTTGTATTTGTTTTCCCTCCCCCCCCCCCCCCCTAAATGTTTGGCTGTTACTGCTGAGCTGCTGAGCTGCTGAATAAGTTGCGCTTGGGCAAGGGTTTGGTTTGATATATGTATTGGGAAAATGTTGGGATAGGTTGTAGATTCTAATGACACATTTGGTATTATGTAAATTGTTAAAATTAAAAAATTAAAAAAATTAAAATGTTGGGTTGGGGCTAAGATATTTTACTGTATTATTTATTATTTTTTTGGTTCCCCCCCCCCCCCTCCCCACATTAAATCGGCAACACTGTGCTGAGGTTTTGGAACATGCTGAGTTATTTAGTGACCACTCTGATCTTTGTGCTGGTGGGGTTGGTCATTGCCCAGCGTGCGTTCTCGGGTGTGGTAAGCACGGACTGGATATATCTTGTAATTCTCTACTTTGCCACCATCATCATTAGGTAATTATTTTATACTATCTTGTTACTACTATTATTGGGGCTAATATTGCTAACTACAAGTACACATAGTTAAAATGTGTATAAAATTTTTGTTCCTAAGGAACAGAAAGACGAATATTACATGAAACACAGTTGAAAGACATTTTCCTCTTCCCCCCCCTCCCCTATATTTCCTATTATTCCAGTTTTTTTCTATAACATAGCACCAGCTAAATGGATGTCAGAAATCTTGGTCCACATAGAACGCAACATAAGTACTCATTGAAGTATTTTATTGAGTCCTCAGCAATCATCAACAATAGTCACATTTTACATTTGAATATTTCTAAATGGTCCAACAAATATGTCTGATTTACATTACAATTACAAAACTCTAATGATAGCCATAATCCAATTTCTTTTATATTGGTTAAAAAGAATTGCTCGGAACTGAAAAAAGGATAATTTCTATATTATTAAAGATGATTGGGGGAAATGGAAGTATTGTTTCCTAATCCTCCATAAAGAAAATTTTTGAAAGGTACTAATTTAGCCAGTTTTATTATTCTCTTAATTGATGAGCTGAAGGAATCCTATCCTTTTAAATGTGCTTGGAAATTTCATTACTAAATACATGAATGCTATATGTTGTATGTATTAACCATTTGTTCACCTGCAACAAGTACCAGCTGACACCTACAATAAATAGAGCATGTTAATGAGTTTGTGTTTGTATTTGTGAAACTAAATTTGAGTGCTGAGTAGTGTCATTAGTGAAGTAATTTAACAGTAGCGGTAGAAACGGTAAGCAAAGGACATGTTGATACTTGAGATGTACTAAGTACAGAAACAAGAAATTGGAAAAAGAAGGAAGTCTATGTAACTCACAAAAATAATAGCCGGCCATCAAGACCAAGGGATCTACAAAATTATAGTCTTAAAAACTTGAGATTCTTGATTGTCCCATCCCATAATGCTACATTGCTAAGTTGTCCTGTCCCATATGCTACATTTCATTTTACTCTCACTTCTATATTTGGTGCATGTATTGCGCACCAGGGCTCTATCTGTGGTGAATGGCAGTTCAGAAATTGGCCTCTACTCTACTGCATGTACGTGCAGAGTAGTTAGCAAATGGCAAATTTGACAACATGGCAAGCTTGATAAAATGGTAGCACTGGATAGCTCTGTCTTGTTTAGTGAAAAATCACTAAGTAGTTTTGGAAAATGATTTAACTTTCACATGCAGTAAAATAAATACGAAATAAATAATAGCATTGTGCACTTGATGTGAAGCATTATCAACAAGTTTGGATCAAGTGATGATGAAATTCCTTATCATGGTTAAATTATGTTGCTCCATTACCAAGATGTTGACATTGAGTCCCTCAATTCATTTCGTTATCAAATAAATAGGTACTAATTCATTTTTACAGCAAAAAAAAGCAGCCTAGCTGAGTTGTAGTTTTGATTGTACTTTAAGTCATGGGCATTTTATAGTTGATGTCAGGGCAAGCTAATTTAGTTGAGCCAGGCATTATCACTTGTATACATAACCAAGTATGTTATCATCAGGAAAACAGCTAACATAGCAGCTGTGAACAATTGGTGGACTGGTCTGAACTGTAACTATCACCCTCCTGTAAAGAACATAAGAATGTGGGGAGTGGGGGTTGGAGATAAAATATTGGGTTGACTGAACTCACCACTTATTGGGCATTTTTTAAAAAAGTTTTAACCGCTTGGTCCATTTTTTTAATGTGTTTATGAGGGTTTGGAGAGATGGGGTGGGATCTTTCCACCTCAGGTGAGACTGAAATCCCTTCATATGTAAAGGTGGGCAGGGCTATTGGGATAACTATGACCAGTGCATCTGATAGGTCCATGTTGGCTTAAATGACCAGCTAACCAATGCCACAATTGTCCTATAAAATTGAAAATGCTTGTTCCCACAGATCCTGCCTGACCTGACCGTGGGATTTTTCTTGCTTTTCTGCTTGTTGTGGTTAATCTTGGCTCTGTTAGTCTCAAGACTGGTCAGTAATGCTATGCCAAGTGTATGGTCTTACTTCACCAGCTTTTCTTCAGTAATGCTTCTGAAGCTGAAAGCTATCAGAGATTATTTTTGTATACTAAAATATACCCATTTATATTTTCTTCCCCTCTCCCCCCCCCCCCCCCCCCCCTCTTTCTCTCCATTTCTCTTGGCCCTGCACCCACCATTTGTTAAACAGATGAGAATGGTTCAGTCTGGCTGGCTGTATCAGTCATTGGTTTTCTCTCTTATTTTATGCCAATTGCCAGTGACCTGACCTCTCAATACCCCCAACCAAGAACATATAATTGGAGCTGGTTGAATTGTATTGAAAAAGAAAAATGATATCTCATCATTGACTTTATGTTGCAGAAAACTGACTAGCTACATGTTACAATGATCCAGCATTCTTCTGAGCATGTGTTGACCAAAGACTAAGTGCTAAATTCAATAATTGACTCAAGTTTGAAATACTTGATCATTGTTTTCATGCTTATATTTCTACATCTGTCTGTCCATGTGTTCATGGTAAAGGGTTGACAACAAACGCCCCATTTTAAAATGGCATATAAAAAAGCAACAAAAAAAGTTTGGTGGCATACCACCAAGAAGAATAAAGGAGGAACTATGAAGGCAACTATTTCACCAGCATGGAATAATTATTGTGGAATGATTACTGTGGAATGTTACGATGGAATAATTACTGGAATAATTACAGTGGTGGATACACAAAGTAGCAGAAGGGTAAGGTTTGAACAAATTTCAGGGAGCTTGGGGTGAATTAGCATCTATTGTTATATTCTGCTGAACAATGAAGTTTTCGAAAGATTACCTAGAATTCTATATAAATTTTATTTTCAAACTATCCACTGCAAGCAACTATTATGCAAGCAGTTCTCTCTCTATCAAGAATGGTTGGTGCGGTTTCCTTTCCTTGAAAATGCTATATTTTATAATCATCAGTTACGTATGACTCTTCAGCTACACAATAAAAGTTGGCTACCTGTTTATAGTGGGAATTGCTGCAGCTGTGGAAATTTTTGCCAGTTTTTGTGCTTTCCGGGATTTGCTTGTTGTTGTTGTTGTTGTTTTTGGTTTTAATTTAAAGGCGAGGGATCATTTTTTTTCAGAATTTTCCTCCCCCCCCCCACCTTTAGTATTTTTGGGTAAATTTTGATCTAGTTTATATATTTCAGTCCAGCATTCAGACTAAATCATGAGCCAGAAAGGCAGCTCACATTTGCCTCCTTTTTTTTTGGCTGTCGATTTGACTTTCCTCAATATTAGAGATTTTTTTATTAAAAAATTTTTTCTCCATCACAATGCTACCAGTTCAATTTATAGAATTGACCTGACCTGTCCTGATCATAGGGATTGTTGTAATTGTTGTAATGATTAAACCTGAGTCATAATCAACAGTATTGTCTTGTTATCACTTCTTTCTAATGGCATAATAGGTTGATGTATTTTAAACACACACAATGTTTTAAGACTACTAGACAAGCACTTGCATACACACAACACATATGATAGTAATAGTTTATGACAAATCAAAATCAGGAGCTCTTAAATCTAATGGATAGCTATAATGGTTCGTAAATATGTTTATATGTATGTGATCTAGGCATTACGGCCAAACCCTTCTACCAAAAGGAACAAAACTTTCAGGGTTGGCACTTGGCACACTGGGGAAGGTTTTAAGCACAAACATTTGGTGTGGGGGAAAAAAAATTCAATTTTTTTCGTTAAAAAAAAACCTAAAATTGATCATTCTTTTCTTCCTCCAATCTGTTCTTCCCCTCCCCCCTTTTTCCTTCCTTCTTTTCTTCTTCTCCCACCCCCCCCCCCCCCCCATATTTTCACTTTGATTATGCTAATTTTATTCATTGTTGCTATGCAAACTAATTACACAAGAATATTAACCTAATTGAGTTACAAACTTATGATCTGATTGTGGACAATCTACCTTGAAGCTTTACACCATGCTTCCAAAACAGTCTGACCTATTTGAAAAATCAACAGGAATACTGTATGCATATTTATGAGCTGTTTTTATTCGAATAAAGTACAAGGTCTATAAATGGTGTTTTGAGTGGCTTCTAACATGTTTCATGTTGACATTGGCCTGGGCAATGCTGGGTATATGCTTCTAGTAACTATATATGGTTACCAAGAACTTGAGTTAACTCTTGCTGAGACACATGGTGTGGCTAGGTAGATGTTCTTGAATACCATTTATGGACAATTGTAAGAGAGATAATGTTTCTTGGTCTTTCTTCCCCACCTCCACTCTTGTACCTCATACACATGCACACACTCATATAAACTCATCTACACACATATGCACACACACTCACATAAATTCATCTACACACATATGCACACACACACACGCACGCACGCACGCACGCACGCACACACACACACACACACACACACACACACACACACACACACACACACACACACACAGGTTCCTGGTGGTATTCAGTTTGTCTCCTATCTTGGTGCGTATTGGTTATGACATAGACTGGAAGGGGTTGGTGATCATTGTGTGGGGTGGGCTGAGAGGAGCCGTGGGTCTTGCCCTTGCTCTGGTGGTGGTGCAGACTGATGGGATACCTAATGACAGCATCGGTAGCAAGGTCAGTAGTCTAGTTAAGTACTTTTAATTTTTATTTGCCTCTGGAGACTTCCGAGTCCTCATCGTCACCATACCCATACATTATTTCTGATAATATTCTGTTTGTATATTCGTGTGAACTATTGGGCGATCACAGCCTAAGACTAATAATGCTTACAATACTCTTATTTTATGAGCTGTAGTAACACTATAATGGAGTTAAGGCATTTGCATGGGACTTGTACCCACATTCCAGTGAAAGTGAAGAATGGGAGAACAGAAGAAAAAAGGGAGGGAAAAGAGAGTATGAGGGGGGGGGGGGGGGGGGGGAAGGAAAAAAAAAAAAAGAAAAATAGTGGGGCAAATTGGTCTGATCCAGCAATTGATTTCAGGGCATTGGAATAACAAGCACCATTTTTGGTTTGTTTTTTTTTCCCCTGAGTGAACAACAGGACTGTGTGGCCAGGTGGGAACCAGGGAAAATGTTTGTGTGGTCCACAGGAGTCTCCCCTGAAAGCCTCATATGGTTCATGGTTCTCAGAGTTTTAGCCTGGACAGACACACAAACAGACCAACAAACTCCATTATTCAATGAATGGCATCTGTGGCTTTGTATTGGCAGATCTTTCTATCACAGTGTCTCATCTGTAGTTGTTTTTTAAATTATTCATGTAACTGAAAGTAGACCATTTACCAGCCTGAACATGTATGTAACACTAACCTCTGCAAATACGATCTTTGCTTCTTTCTCTCCTGCCCCCCCCCCCCCCCCCAATCCCTTCCACTTAATAAAGCTGGTAATTAATCTGCTTAATAAGGACATGCCACCAACACACAACCACATATCAAATATAGAAAACCTGGAAACACATTTCACTAAACCAAAACCAAAATATTTTAATTTTTAAAGGAATATCTTACTGAAATGAAATTTTAATTCCATCCACCAGTTTTTGTCAGTCTGAAGTGGGATGCTGTTTAAAAGGGAATATTTACAATCTAAATGTAGCTAAGCAACTACTTCCTGCCTGCTAAACTCTTCGTTCTCTTTTATTCTTCTGTAGCTGAAGGTAGTTGGCCTGGCAATATAGAGGCATGCAAAATGAACCCCTGGCAAAATCTGTTGTTGTTTTCATTCGTTTTCATTGCAGCTGCTCTTATTTGTCAGCCTGAAATGGCCTTTTTGGTATCCTGCCATACCTGGAATAAGTCAAATTATAATTACATGGCACTCAGAGCATGATTTCCATGTCGTTTAGTACTTCTTTGAACTTTATTGCTTAAAAATTTAAGCAATATATATATCGAATACACACACTTGGGCGCGCATACATACACAAACGCACACACACACACACACACACACACACACACACACACACACACACACACACACACACACACACACACACACACCACACAACCATACACACCCAACCGCACATACCCAAACACAACCACACACACACACACACACACACACACACACACACACACACACACACACACACACACACACACACACACACACACACACACGCACACACACACACACATAGACACACACAATCACACACACACAATCACACACACAATCACACACATAATCACACAGACAATCACACACTCACACACACACCCAACCACACATACACAAACACAACCACACACACACAACCATACACGCAGCCACATATGCAACACACACACACACACACACACACACACACACACACACACACACACACACACACACACACACACACCACGAACACACACACCATCCATCCGTATGCTGTATGCACTCCACTTGCCACACGTGGTAGGAGTGGTACAAACCAAGAAGTTATCTTGAACGTGATCTCTTGTTGCAATGTCTTTGGTGGTTATAAAGACCCTATTGATGAAATAATTGCTTGCAGAACTGACACGTGGACTTTAATGGCACATGTGTTTCTAGCATGTATGGTTAGTTAGACCAGCCTTATTTACAGCGACAAAAAACACACACAGAATGGGTACAGCAAAGTGCTACCTCAGCATCCACTTGTCTCCTTTCTCTCAGTTTCTTCCTCTCATCTTTCCATTTCTTCTCTTCCTTTTTAATAAGCAGATTGATGAACTCTACATGATCATGGATGACTTTTTGCCCTAAACTTCAGGTGTGTGCAAATTCATGCCAGTCCTCAGAGCTTACAACTTTTCAAGTCCCTCATCACTAGATTATTCCAGCGATACTTCTGCCCACCTGCTGCACGTTTACCATCCACAGGGGCACACACCAACAGCTGTTTTGGTAGGCGATTGTCATTCATCGGAGAGATGTAGCCAAGGAAGCAGAATCTGCGCTGGGAGAGCACTTAGAGAGTTTCTGTTGCTTAGCCATCCTCCTGATGGTGGTGTGTTGTTTCGTCTCCCTTATGGACACCCTATCCTGAGGCAATGCATCACAAAACCCTACAAGTGATGTCATTGGAGTTCGTGGAGGACCAAACTCTCCAGGCCATAGATAAAGGTTGGCAGTACAACAGCAATGAAAATGCGGAGCTTGGTGTGTGTCTTTATCTTGCATTGGTACCAGAGGATACGGCACAGGGAATGAAATGCCTTAGAAGCCTTGCAGATTCTGGAGTCCACCTCAATTGCTGTGCCACAGTTGTCTTGCACAATGCTGCCAAGGTACTGAAAATTGGACACCACCTCTACAGGGTCATTATCAGGAAATAGATTAGTCGGCACAGGCTTTGGATAGAGGTCTGATGGCATCACTGCCAGAGTCTTAGTCTTGCTACAGCTGATGGTGAGTCCTAAATCTCTACACCATATTGACACATCATCCAGCATGGATTTAAGATCATCCCATGGCACACTTCTCTGCTTCAACTGTACGTGCTTTCCACCAAGCATTTCATGCTTTCTCAGCAGTAGCCTTGGTCAACTTACACAGATGGTGATATTTCAACTTTAGGGAGTCATTACTCTTCCCAACCCCACAGAGGAGAATCCAAGTATCTTTCTTCTTCTTGGACAAATTTAGCAGCTGATCTGTCACCTGGTCTTCCTACTGTTTTTTTGAGAGCTCTGGCAGGGTCTTGTTAGCGTCACTCATGGCAGCATTGAAATCATTCCATGAAAACTCAGGGGACTCTGACTGGCCAACACGATGTAAACTCTCAGCCAGAGTGGACCTAAACTGAATCTGTGAGTTAGGAGGCAAGTCGGTAGTCTAACGGAGAGGATTTCTACTCTGACGGCATTTGGCCTTAATCCTGAATCTCATGGTGGAAACAACCATTTCATGATTAGACACATGGTAGATCGAGTGAAACACTCCGGTGTCAAGCACAGACAAGCGAAACTGACTGTTTACGAGGATAAAGTCCATCATGTGACCAGGTCTAGAGCAGTCACCATTACGGTACCAAGTCATCTGATGAAGTGGCTTGTTCTGGAACCATGTGTTGGTAAGGAGGAGCTCGTTGCTCACACAGAAGTCCAAGAGCCTCGTCCTATTCTCACTGCATTCACCAAGGCCATGAGGACCAACCACTGAACTATGTGACACAAAGTTGGAACCAACGTGAGCATTAAAGTCACCCAAGATGATGACCATGTCTCTAGATGGAGCAGAGGACAGGGTATCTTGGAGCAGGTCATAGAAGATATTAGATTCCATGCTAGCTTCTGCATTGGTAGAGACAGGGTTGGTGGAGGTATAGATAGCGATAACTGAGGCATATGACAGATGAGTCTTGAGACGAATACGGGTGATGTGCTCAGAGATGGGATGGAAGAAACTGCCGGAAGCCTCCCAAAAGGAGCAAGCACATGGACTCAGTGCTATGACAACACCGCGAACATGGTTGGAGGGTGATCCAGAATGAATGATGGTGGTAGAATGAATCCTGGTAATACTACACCCTGTCCAACAGGACACAGAAAGAGCCAGGAGCTGGATATTTTTCTCCTTCATGATCTTAATGGTGGCAAGTTGTTGTGCACTCTGGTCACCAATGGTTCTAAGAGTACTGACATTCCAGCATGCAATTCTGGTCTTTGACTTAGCATGTAAAAATTCAACTTGGTTTTGAAAGCTTTCTTTTTTTTTTGCGAATGTTTTAAAGATCCACACGGAACATTACGGGATGCCAGTCCATCTGTCCCACGTCGTGCAATTAGCCAAGCCATAGCCCAGTAACCAGGGAATACCCCTGGGTGGTTCACAACAAGATTCCTCACACACACACACACACACACACACACACACACACACACACACACACACACACACACACACACACACACACACACACACACACACACACACACAGTGCATAAGATATGTTTATAATATATTGAGAGCATAAAGCAGCTTAATTATTGGAATCCGATTTTAGGCATGGAGGTGGGTAGGTCTTTACAAGGAAGTGTATATTCGGTATTAAGAAAACCTCACACAGTGGATGAATCTTGGCACTTCTCAATCCAGGTAGTCACCAGAAGATGCTTCCGTGTTTTGTGATAGAGGGAAAATGAATTATACCAGTGAAATCTACTGTCAACCAATGAACTCAACCTGTCTCAACCCAATGTGACATTCATCATGCGTGTAATAGTGCAATTAATGTATGCAAACATGAACCTGTCTTCAACCCATAGTGATGATCAATGTCTCTCCAAGAGCCAGTTTCAAAGTATTCTACTAGAACTTACCACAAACATCAACTCAACCCAGTGATGGTGGCTGTTGTTGGTGTTGTGTGTATCACATTCAGGATCTGAATGACATACAACTCCACTTATTTTGTCAAAAAAGCAGCACAACTCTGGTATTCTTCAGTGTGAAAGGGTCCACCACAATGATCTCTGTGGCCATTGGGATGTTAAGGATAAACCATTGGTCAATTCTGCCTTGGGAAAGTGGTATGGAATTAGAAGCAAAATAAGTGCTGTCTACATATTTTTGATAAAATATACAAGTTATAGTGAATATTCAAGGAGGAAACGTTTTGTTCAGAAGAAAATGGTTGTTGTTGTTATTTTGGTTCTTGTTTTTTTTTATCAATCTGTTTAGAATAATAACGAGACAAGCTCTTCCATTTCAAATCATTCTTAAACTGAATAATAATATTGGAATATTACGCAGTACATGATTAGTGTCTGATTTAAGATGATAAAAGGGACTTCTAATTTGGGGACTTCATGGTTAAATTATTGTTCATTATTATTATTTCTCTTTTTATTTGTCTGTTCATTTTATTTTATTGTTTTCTAATATAGTCATTTTTATATAGAAAAAGATTCTTTAACTCACCAAACTCCTTTATACCCAGATTCTGCCTTCCTTAAATATATCATCTTCTCTTCAATGGAGGTGATCATAAATACAACAAAAAAACAATGGATATACTCCCTGCTCAAGTCAGCAATATTTTCTACATGTAACAAATCCACTCAAGTAATAATAAGTAACCTCAATTCACTATCTGAATGTGTGGATGGTTCATTACATTTTTTCAAGACAGTCCTGGACTTCATATTCAACCCTGGGAGAGAGAGTGAGGCAGAGGAGGGGGGGGGGGGGGGGGGGGGGATGGTAAACATTTATTTGTTGATGTTTATAGAAACACTTCTGGAGTCTCCTGTTTCTAAAATGATTTTAAATGAACCCTTTTTTTCACACAAACTGTTTTTGCACTTATGCTTTATTACTTTAAGAAGAATATTAGCTGAAGCCACCTAAGTTAGCTATATAATGATATGAGATTTAACTTAGAAAGATTATTTTCTTTTAAAAACCTCACACCATTTCATAACCCGAGTCATTCCAATTCCTGGCCTAACATTAGATTTGTACTATTAACTGTTAACTCTTTTTTTTTAAACTTGAGTGTCCCTCAACTGAACTAAAGTTTGAAGGAATGGGACACCATGTACTACGAATAACTGGTTCTTGTGTTTACACATAGGTGCTGTTCCACACAGCTGGCATTGTGCTTCTCACTCTGGTGGTGAATGGGACCACAGTAACTTATCTGCTTGACTGTCTTGGTCTGAGTGACATATCCAATGCACGACAACTCACTCTGATCACTGCAGTACATCATATTGAGGATACAAAACTGAAAACCATTTCAGTTCTAAAGTCAGACAAGTTTCTTGCAGATGCAAACTGGGATATTGTAGCTGAGAGGACAGCTATTGATCTCCCAATTCAAGATGATGATGATGATGATAACATGGAAAATAATGTGAGAAGAGTTGGGGACAAGGAAGCTTTTTAAAAGTTTATTTGTGGAGAAGGGTGAGGGAGGGCTGTTGTGGGAAAAAGGAAGACGGCAATGAAGAAAAATCGTTGTTGACGATGACTGAGCTGTTTGTGAGAAATGGCAATAACTTATTCATTTAACACTGAGGTGGTATATTAGATGCGAGGAAAAGAACTATATGGACATTAAGAATTCTAACCAATTCTCCTTTCCTTGTTTTTCCCTCTCCCTTCCTCTCCCCCTTCCTTCTCTTCTCCTCTCCTCCAACTTTCTTATCTCCTTTCTTTCCTTCGTTCCTTTCCTCCCTTCCTTCCTTTCTCCCTTCCTTCCTTTCCTCCCTTCCTTTCTTCCCTTCCATCCTTTCCTCCTTTCCTCCCCCATTTTCCTTCTCTCATCCCACCTTCTATATTCCTCTCTTTCTTCAATTTTCTCTCCCCTTCCCCTTCCCCATCTTCTTCTGTACCCAATCCTTTCTCCACACTCAGGGTAACAAGCTAGAAACCTTTGCACTGGTTTCTTATTGTCAGTCGTGCAATGAAGAATTTCCCCGTGCGCTTAACACCAGGGAAGTGAAAGAGCTGACGGAAGACATGCGCCTCAAGATCATCAGGGCAGAGAAGACAAGTTATTGGAGACAGTACAACGAAGGTATCTTAGATCAAGAGGCTGTATTGATTCTCTTCAACATAGCAGATGATGTCATTGATACGCCTAGTAGGTAATTATGGAAGTGGTGAATAGGATGGGTAGGTGTGTGGGTATGGTAGAGGAGCAGTAGTGAGGTGAAGCATTATTGAGCGTATGGGCAGGGGAGGAGGGAGGGGGGAGGAGGGACAAGGAGTAGAAATATTGAGAAGTGGAGAAATGCATGAAGGAAGAAATGTCAAAAATGGCAGTTCTGAAAAAGCACTATGACCTATCACATGTTCACTTCTGTATTAAAAGCCTACAACATATGTCTTCAAAGCGGACACTTCACTAAACTTCCTTATACTACCCCAGGGTAACCCCCATCAAACCCTGGAATTTGAACCCTTTAGGCTCAATCATTTGGGAAAAGTTATCAAACAAACAAACAAAACAAACTAGTGAATTGAAAATTATGATAAGATGAATTTTCATGTATATCTTACACCAATTCAGGTTGCTGGAGATTAAGGATGTTGAAAATTATTGGAGAAGCCCCCGATTTCTCATTTTTATTGTGAGTTGACACTGTTCATGGGGGTGGGTAAGGCATAAAATAGAATATAGATGAAACACTTAGCTAATGACAATGTATGTGAAGTCTATCCATGAACACACATGTTTTCATACCATTGTGGATGGGGCTCTCTCCCTAGTCATCTAAATATGCACCTTACGGTAGCTCGTCTGGTGATAAAGTTTTAACAAACCTCAAGACAGCAGCTGTTTGGTATTCCCTCTACAATAATGACAGAAGCAACTTGAAGTCAGCAGAGACAATTGTGGAGAATGAACTTTCTTATGTTGTAGGAAGTCAGATTATTTCAACAATTGTAGAGCAAAGCTAACAATTGGCAATACAGTACAACATAGAATCCTTTATATAACAGTCACAATAATGATTTAGTGTTCCTTGTATATATAACAATTAACAGCCATTAGTGTCCATCATGCATCAACAGTACACAATCATTCAACACACAACAAACACAAGCTAGGTTGTAATAGCAGTACTAATTATGCTTTATCATAATCCTATACAGCACCAGTATTAGTAAATATGTTTGCTCAGCTAGTTACACCAATGATTAGGTTATGGCAAGAAACACTGACATTGCTTAATGTTATGTGACTGCATTGAAATCATTCCAGGTGTTTTTCACAGAGACCTTAATTAGTGTGTGATCATCGCTGTTCAAAAAGAGATGTAAATATATTATGAGCATACTGATACATGCACATACAATTTTGAACAAGCACAATTTTTTTTTTTTGTTTTACCTTATATTAATTTGAAATGTATTAGCATTTCCCCATGGATACACCAGTTTATGTTGCAAGACTAAAGGTTACTGCACACACAATGCATATGCTATGCCAATCCTATGTAGTAATGCATGTGTTGGTGTTGGGTGTTATCCATCACTAAGGATGTTTTTATGTTTTTACATGTATATGTTTGCAGCGTAAGTGGATAAAGAAATTAATACTCAAGAGAACTGGCAGTTCCATTCCTCCTCCCAAATATTTTTATAATAGTTTAGCTTACCAAACAGTCACTAAACCTTACTTGGACTGGATCATCTTTGTCGTCCTCCTGCTAGATGTCTCAATCATCATCACAGAATTTTCTATCTCCGACATTCCAGTGCTTGATGCACTCAACATCGTGAATTATGTATTAGTTGCTATCTACATGACAGAAGTTATCCTCAAGGTGTGTGTGTGTGCATGTGTGTGTGCATGCATATGTGTGTATGTGCGTGAGTATGACGGCTACTCTGGTATTATGTGAACAGTGGTGTATGTGGCATGCATTTTGTGATGTCTTCTCTGTATGAAATTGCCTGATGTGCAGAGCAGACCTTGTCTTTAGAATTGTATACTTTCTGAAGATGTGTTAAGATGTGTGCCTTATGTTACGATGTTTTCCTCCCTGCTTTATAATAGTGCACCTAATCTTAAAGTGTGTGTTGAAATGTGTCTTATTATACAATGTGTCTGCCTTGTATTATATCTGTATCTTACTATTATTCACATATCATTCATGGGTACTAGAGGATAGCATTTGATGAGCTGTAGTCACAAAATTGTTTTATGGGAGGATATGTCTTACGGAGGACATGTCTTATAGGGGACATGTCTTAATGAAGAGCATTCTTATGGGAGGACATGTCTTACAGTAGGACATTTTCATGGGAAGACATGTCTTACAGGAGGACATGTCTAACTGGAGGCATGTCTTTAGGAGAACATGTCTTACTGGAGGTATGTCTTAGATGAGGACATGTCTTACAGAAGGATGCTTTTCTGGGGCTATATTGCAGGAAGGATATGTCTTACTGGAGGACATGCATTATTGGAGAAAATATCTTACAGGAGAACATGTCTTACTGGATGGCATGTCTTGCTGGAAGACATGTCTTGTGGGAGGACATATTACATGTTGAAGGAAGATTATTTTGGGGATTTTCCCTTTTTGTTTTGTTTTTTTGTTTTTTCATTTCCCCCTCATGTCCCTTATTTTTGATGTCCACATTGGGGATGGGTGGGGGGGGGGGGGGGGGGTGTATAGAATACCATATCTCCAGCTACTCCCCCGAAGCAGCTGCACAATTTTTTGCAAAGGTAACAGTAGTCTGGAGTGAATTTAATTAAACTGCCACTCTTTTAGCAGTAAGCTTTATGTCACGCTATTTTGTCTTTTTTCAAACACTTTTCTTACTTAGAATTCTCTGATAGGTTTTTTTTTCCAAACGTGGCGAGGGACGATTTCCTCATAAATGTAGGGGATGTCTGCTCCCACAAACCCCTTGTATTCACCATTGTTCCAATTCTGACAAAAATGGCAACAACAAAAAAAGAATCCTCTTTGACATCCTCCCTGGTTCACTGAACATAAAGTTTGGAGACAATACTCCCAAAATTGAGGGAGGAGTATGGATTACAGACAGACAGACAGACAGACAGACAGACAGACAGACAGACAGACAGACAGACAAATAACATTAGCTCAATTATAATAGGATATGCGCATTCTAGCTCCTTCCAACACTGGAAGGATCTTTAGTATATTTTCAGGAATTGATTAGAGTAACCCCACTACACTTTTTCACCAAGGTTTTATTCAGATTGAGCTAGGGCTAGAACTAGGGCTAGGTCAAGCACTTCAGTAATTCAGATAATTGATGTGATTAATGAACTCTAATTAGATCACATAAACAATACAATCTGACTCTAATTTCATTAATTAAAGAAACATAATACAATTAATTAATGAACACTAATTAGTTAATAGTCCTGATTCTCACCTCGCATGACTGGGTAATATAATAGTTAATATAAAAAAAAAGAAGAAATTAACTAACTTTGAAATGAGGCAATTCCCCACAAATTATAACCCTAGATATCATTAAGCAAACTGAGCATGCTTGTTGCTGCAGGCAGATAGAGGCGGAGTGTAAAAACCACTCATAGGGCGGGTTTTTCACTAGTACCTTGTAATTAGATACATGTCTTATATTGTAGAATGTGTATATACCTTGGTAATCCATGAGATGTGGGAGGTATACCTGGAAGTGAGGTATAAAATAAATTTTATGACATGTCTGGACTCCCAGGGACATCTTCAAAAATAATGCACTGAGAGGACATGACCACACATAGGGCAACTCCCATAATTAGAAGTTAATTAGTTTTTTTAGTTAACAGTTTGCTAAATCCCCACATATCACAAAAGTAAATCTGACAATGCCTGAATGTGTTAAAATAATATTTTTTTAAAAATTGGAATTACTTATTTGGGGACACACTATATGGTGATTAGCACGATTTTGAAAGACTATCTAATCTGTTAACTGTAAATTATCCAGAATAAAGATGTCAAACCATTCATGGTCTCTTGAGGTTGCAGACCATAACATCTTGATGCGAAATGAACTGATGTCCTGTATATCTCATCAAAAGGGATGTCAGTATCGCTGAGAACACTAAGATAAATCTTTGTTCTTCTCCTGTATTGCCAATGCCCTGATATTACCAATACCAAACAGGCTGTCTACATTTATATTGTCCCATCCAGATAGGGCATGGAAGGTGCTGAACATTAATTCCTTGATCATCTAACTTTTTCAAGGTTTCATTGACACTGATGATTTTTGTATCCCTAAATGTTGCTCCATGAAGACATGCACACCGGCCCTCAGTGTAGTGATGGAGTAGTATAGTAGCAGTATAAAAACATTGGTGTCATCACATATTATGGCTATGTTATGAGACACTTTTGGTGCATGGAGTAGCTGATGGATAATTTCTGCTTCTTCCCGATGGGTTAATAGTTCATCGCAGATGTAATTACATCCTGAAGCGTCTGATATGGTGGGGTTGAGGGATCAAGACCAGTTACAAATGATGAATGTTGAGACCAACCAAGGACAGGATTTTATATGTCATGGACAATGAAATCTATGAGCTGCTTTTTGTGTCAGTAACCCTCAAAACTTGATTCTCAGGGTGCAGCTCTGTTGAGGAATTGAGAGTAGATCTCCACCCAAACATTCCGATCTTGTTGAGCGGGTGTGGCTCTTTATTAACAAAGGAAATTACCTATCAAAAACTGGGTAAACAATTTGAGGATGAATTTTCTTACATTCCGGATGTACTCTTTCACCAGTGCCCCTTAGATTGGCCATAAGACAGTCAACATGATTCCTTAACCATCGACAATATAGGCTTGACGGAGTGTATTTGTAGACATCACTCAACCTTCAACTTGATCAAGTGGAAGTGGCACCCCAGCTATTTTGTAGCCTAATAATTTCTCAATTATCCTAGAGTCACCACATTGGTCATGGCATTGTTGAATTATTAAAGGAAACAGTTTCATGTTATAGGATATTACTTAACACAGCTTTCATAATGAGCTAAATCATAAATATTGTAGTGCACATATAAAGACGTACAAGCTTTAGGGATCACATACGTAATTGGAATCATCCATTATTTTTTACAATTATTTAATAAATTACTAAGGTAAGATAATTGGAAGTGTCTTCTACTCCCACTAACACTCAATTCTGCTTCAAACTATTTAGTTTCCAATTAATGACCAATTATGGGAGTTTGGTGATGTCCTCTCGGTGGATTATGTTAGTATAGGAATTTTGCAACCCCCAATCAGTCATTAAACCTACTTCATACCTCACTTCAAGGTTCAGCTAAATTTTGGCCCAAATCCCAAGGATTATTAATTAAGACATAGTTAAATACCTTGTGTTAAGATGTGTGACTACACTCTGTAGAATGTTTACAGTCCCAAATCATACTAGACTTATTATATCCACCCCTTTCCCCACCTTCCCCCACCTTCCCATCACCCCGTAGCTAATTGGCCAGCGTTTGTATTTCTTCAAGAGTGCATGGAACTTGTTAGACCTGTTTGTGCTGGTGATATCATGGATTGACATCTATTTGGAACTATCAATTACTGACAGGCGGGTCAACCTGCGTCCTATTCGCATCGTTAGAACGCTACGTATTCTCAGAACTTTGAAGCTTGTCAAAGTAAGGAGTTGCATGCGGATTTGTGATGTGTGTGTGTGCATATGTATGCATGTACAAAATTTCTTATTTATGTGTTATTACTACCAGCAAAAATCTAAGTGTGTACTAGCCCAAGCTCTAGCTCTAATTTTTTCACATTGTGTGAATTCAGCAAATGATTGGAGTTCACTCTCTGTACTGGGTATGGTAATGAAGTGGTATCTGACAAACAAGATTGCATTTTCTTAAAGGATGTTTAAAATGTCTGCATCAGATTCATTGTAGTCCATCATTGAACCAGGTTGGACAGATCACTAGGACACACATGTTTCACAAAATATTGAGTGAGTTGGATTTATTTTTAAAGAATACCTGAAAATTTGGCATTTCAATTAACATGCTAGAAAAGGAATCATGAACGGAACGTTCCAGAATATTTTGTGGAGGTGATGTGGAGTGCTTCGCAGTGTTTTAGATTTGTAATGATGACCATGTGATACTCATCAATAATGGGATATAAATTTATAATGCAAGCACAGATGATTTGGATTCAAGTCTTCAGAACTATGGCACTTACAGTGCACTGAACTTGAAAAAGCTTTATTAATAGGAAAGAGAGGGGGAATTTTCTGATATAACTTTTTAGGAGACTTAGATGGTCTGAATTAACCTAACCTTGTTGACTTGTCACTATTGATTAGTGTAATTATAATACTCAAATCATTATTACAACTATCATTTCTATTTGACATGTACATCTAGGCAACACCATTGCTTACATTTATTATTAGTTCACTAGTTGGACGGTTTACAGACAAGGTATGGCATGAAATACAGTTATGTGACAATAAAAGTTGTAAATAATCACCTAATACCAAAATTAGCAGCTGTTACATGGTCATCCAGTGATTGTACCATAGAGCATTCAGGGATCTGTTGATACTGTCTACTCAAACCTTCTTTTTTTCTCTTCCTCCATTAAGTTTCCATACAAGTCACCTCAAAATAAACTATATTAATTTTCTTTTTCTTTTTTTTATTCTCTCATGAATCTTTTTCCTCTTCCAGGTTGTGACGCCCCTGATAATAAAGGTCATTAATGACATCATCAACCGCTACCTAAAGCTTGGTTATGCTGTAGGGAAAGGATTTGTGCTTGGGAAAGACGAGGTTCTGAAGCAGTTTGACCAGCTTCAGCTTATAGTCCGTGGGGACATAGCAAGTGTTATGAGAGGCAGAGTGGAGCAGTCCAGACTGGATGTTCTACGTAGTCTATGTGGGTACACACATACATAGCCACATGCATGCATGTACATTTATATGTACAGTTTATACAAGTGTATTTGTACATTATACTTAATTTTTACACTGTTGCTGATGCCCTTCATGTAAGTGCATGTATACTTTTTTAATATTGTTTTAAATTTTTATGTGTGCAATGGAAAGAGGTTGTGTGTCTTGTTGCTTCGTATCAATGGACAGCTTGTCTTTCTCCCCACTGCTGTCTACTTGTTTACCTTTCATTGCAGTTCCAACCACATGTAACTCATTTTTACCTCCCTCTCTATCCTCCTCCCCTGCTCTTCCTCTCTCTCACCCCATCCCCTTCATTTTCTTACGAGCAGGTTTAATGCAGCGGAAACACCCTAATGTGGCAGTCTCTGTCAAAACCCACCAAGCTATCCGTGTTGTGCTCAACCGGTGCAGAGAGTCAATAAATCAGTTACAAGATGGAGGAATTCTTGACGAGAAGGATGTTGAAAAACTTATGTTGGTATGAAGAATGAAATGGAGTGGGGGTGGGGGGAGCGGGGGTTGGTAATCAGTTAAGCTGATTGTATTTTCTTTCAAGCAAGAAATAGAATATATTGAGGGATTGTGCTCTACATGACATCATCTATGTCATGAATAGGCCAACTTCCATCAGATGATATATAGCTACATATATGTGATATACGTCCAACTAAGTCCTTATTGTGTTCTTGTAGGCAAACAGAAATTTTGGGGTTAAACCTTAAGTGCTGTTTGCACCTTCTATCTATATAAAATAAAAAGAATGCATATGTCCATCTGTCAGTCAGTCTGTAGTGCTAAATGTATTAGTAAATTAAAAGGGTACTTCTTGATTTCAAAGGTAAATGAAATTGGTGTGAGGATAGGTGTAGTGATAAATATGATGCCCATTATCTTAGAATTTTGCTAAACATAATTTTAATGGCTATAATTAGCATTTAGTGTACTTCTCACCAGTTGTTAGGTCAAGGGATAAACTCACTGCAACAACTCAATCTCCATTTTTCGTGGCCTGAGGCTCCCAGAGTCCCACCCTGGTGTTTAATACTGCCCCATGTTACACCCCTGGTCAAGTTGTGTATGCAAGCCAAGTTTCAGGTCTCTAAATGCAAGGGTTTGGCAATACATTAGCCACATAGGTAAGCACATACATACAATTTTGATTCTTTAGCACAGTGAGTTCACCTAAGGTGGATTTATAAACTCCTGTGCGATGAACGAAGTGAGTCCACTGGCTAGTCTATATAAAGAGGAATGTGTATGTTCCTCAGTCAGTCAGTCCGTAATGTCAATGTGTTTGCAAATTTAAAAAAGTATTTGTGAGGTCACCGGTATATGAAATTTTGGCATGAGGATAGGTTCAGTGGCAAAATTAATGCCCATTTCTTGGAATTCTGCTAAAGATAATTTCAAGGGATATAATTAGCATTTAATGTAACTTTGACCAGTTTTTGGGTCAGGGATAAACTTACCACACCCACTTGATCTTCAGTTTCTCGGGTCCTAAGGCCCCCACAGTCCCACCCTGGGATTCTACCATTGTCCAAGTTACTCCCATGGTCAAATAGTATATGCAAGCTAGATTGCAGTTGCTAAGTCCAAGGATTTGGCCATACATTAGCCATAAGGTAGACGCATACATACAAATTTGTGAGTTTTGTGCAGTGAGTCCACAGAGATAATTCACAAGTTCTGCATTGACGAGTGAAGGGAGTCCACTGGCTAGTGAATTAATCAACCTTAATATTTATTAACAAGAACTACCAAGAGATATTTGTAAAATATCAATTGTATACTTGGTTTGGCTAAAAGAAATTGCTTTTTAAAAAATCCAAGTTCTCTTTTCTAGAATATGAATTTCATGTGTCTAATATTGATAAGTTTTTATGCTAAATGTTATTATTATTAATCTTTCTCTTCTGCTACCTCATCCCCCCCCCCCTCATCCACCCACCCCTCCCATCCCTTCATATGCACTTCTGACTCCTCCTTTACCACTGTCACAGGCCATTGATGTGAAGATGAAACGCCTTCGACGCTCGTATGGTTCTACTCTTACTGCAGTTGACCCTACTACAGCCCTACTGTCCCATCCCTGGCTGATGGACTTGGATGAAGACATTCTACACGATGTCCTCCACTTTGCAGTGCTGGTTCAGAAGGAGGTGGACGATGTGTTAGTGCAATACAATACAGATGCAGAAGGACTTATATTCATAACGAATGGTCTTGTCAAGGTGAGCTTCATCAAGAGTTGTGCATGTAAATTTTGTGTTGCCATTTATATTTGAATGATGCTGTAGCTAATGAATGCTTGTGGAGTGTCTGCCATGCACATGATGGCAATGTGCATGTTTTGGCATGCTGTATGTCAGTAGCAATGGTCTATGTTTTCATAAGACACACCCACCTCAACCACACACTTTGAAATATAAGCAATTGGAAAAAAAAAACCTGTTTACACCTGAAAGTGAAAATTCTTTGCAAAAATTTGCACAAAAGAGGGGAGAAAAAGTAATAGAAGGGGGAAATGGCAAGAAGTAAAGCTAGGGGTACAATGAGATGTACAACGAATGATCTTGTATTTATGTGTTGTGCACTCTAGCAAAACACTGGCAGTTTGGTAGTCTGAAGTGCCTCTACGGCAAGTCCCCAGAGTGTGACTAACATTACCACTCCAATACTCTGCTCAAGTTGGTGTAGTTTCCACTTGGCCACAATCGATGTAGCCACTTAGCCATATAAGAAGGAAAAAATATTTAAAAATGAATTTATTAGTTGGTTGCGTAAAAGCTGAATACAATACTGTGATGAACGGTTTGTGCTTGGTGATGGTGCCATATCACTTAGGTGAATGTTAGAGTTGGTGTTATGAATTATTTCTTTATGTATCACAATGTGTGTAGGTCACCACTTATAGACGGCAGGAAGATGGTGACAATACCCGCCCTCTCATCTTCAGCTCACGAAATCTGTCCCACCTCCAGGCCAACACCTCGGTTCCTTCCTCCATAGCAGTTCAGCCTCCTTTCAGCCAAGGCTCTGCCCGGCCATTCTCCCAGATGACCCAGATGACATCATCCCTCGGTGTTCTCTCCCAGCAACACTGCGATTCCTCCCAATCCCATTCCGATTCCTTCACACCTCCACTAGACAGTTTAGACAACCCTCGTAGAAGTAACATAGATTATAACTTGGAAGAAGAGTGCTCAGAGTATCGAGGTATGGGATACATACTGGGTGATGTGGAGATACTGGAGAATCAGCCCACACAGGCTATGGTGACATGTGAAACAGGAGTGGACGCCATTGTGTTGGAACGTCACCAACTTGAAGGTCTGATGGTGAAGTATCCTGAGCTAAAGGAGAGATTGTGGAAAACCCGTGGAGTCTCAGTGGCTGCCGCTTTATTGGGAAATGTGGAGGAATATAAGGTGAAAGGGGGCACGAGTGGGTGGCGTGTAGGCAGGAGTGACAGGCTGGTCTTCCTTGTGCAGCTGCTTTTGTTGCTATGTAATGTAAATTATAACGACAACATCCTTATCAACTGTAATAACTTTGCTGATTAGTTACATGACCCTTGACTGATACCTATGCTAGCTCAATGGGACTCAGCTCTCAGAGGGCCACCTTCAAGTTTAGCACCCGATGTCCATTTTTCTTGCAATATTGTTTATCAATTATTTGCTTAGGGGTCTATGTTGTCAGTATTTTCTCTCCAGTATTGTCATTTTGATGTCTCTATCAGCATATTGTATTTTTTTTTGTTAAAATATTTTATTTCCTGTTTTTTATTGTTGGTTCTCTTTCCTTCCGTTTGTTGTGCTACGTTGTTTTAGCTACTATTATTACTGAATTATATGCTACAATAACCAGTACTTAATTATTTCATTATCTATTCCATGAAATGTTTAATATTAGTCTCGTAATAGTCAGCACTTTTGGTTTTAGATGTAGAAATCAAATCAGCATCATCCATCCAGCCCTCTCCTCCACCCCTCCAGCATGAACCACAACCAACCTCTGCTCTCTCCCACTAGGCACCTTCCATCTTCCTTGCCACCACTGTGAATCAATATGTAATTGTTAATGTGATGTGCATTTTACCCATGTTTTATCAAAGTTTGTAATAGTTTGTTGTTTTTTTCTTATCGTAGTTTAGTGTAGCTGGTATATCAATTTATCTTGAATTAATAATGTCTTTTTGTTCGTAAATGAAATTTTTAATTTCCTATGTTGTACGAGAACCCTAAGCTATGCAGACGTTTCTACTGGGTTCTTTTTTGGTTCCTATGTTGATGTGTTTTTTGTTGTTTTTTTTTGTGTTAGTTTCCCCCCCCCCCCCCTTTTTCTTTCGAGGAGGGGGTATGGGAATAATAAAGTAAACAAGATTGTATCCATGTTGACCCCCAACATACATTGCATAAAACCAGTAAATGATTGGTGTGTTTGGATTTATCTGGTAAAAGATCATCTAACTTGCAGACTAAGTGGATAAATTCTTGTTACCTTTTTCTTTCCACAGATCAATATTTGTTGGTCTAAATAAGCAACCTATTATTTTATGTGCATGCATTGTTTGTGATGTGTGGGTGATCAATATCTCATCCCACATGAACATATGCTAGAGAAAATGAATAATTTTATTCTCAATGTATTGTGCTGGTATTTTTCTTGCACAGGACGCAAAGCCCAATATGCTGGAACAGCTGCTCTACGAGGAAGCCTTCATTATTCCCACAGAGTCAACGACACGCTATATGGAGATAATGAGTAACTGGAAACATGTGGTGATAGTGAGTGGTGAAGTGGCGTGCATGGAGACGCATCAGACATTTATTGCTCCCTGCATTGTGCCCACTAGCATCAGGTAAGGTGTACACATCTGGTGTGTGTATAGCTCTAGTACATGGTATCGTGACCTTGATGTATCAATGTTTTTAAGTTAATACTGGGTAAGGATGGAATTATGAGTGTTGTAAGTTTTCACGTCCATTAAGTAATTTGTTATGATGGATTAGGACCCTGGAGATAACTGGAGAACTTACAAAAATATTAGTTTTAATCTCCTCAAGACTAACACACAGAAGAGGTGCCCTAGTTGAAGATACCACACCCACAAAGAGAACATGGAGAGGAGTGAACTGGACGTTCAAGGAACTGCTTCTGTACTTCAAGACTCTTTTCTGGCTCTGCTTACTGAAGGTAAATATGAAGAGGCTGATTAATGAATAAACTAGCTTTACATCATGTTCAAGAATGTGTACCTGGTTTGTTGAGTGCATGGGTCTCTGTGAGAGTGCATTTTTAGGTAGTGTGGCATCAAATTCCATTTGCTGTTCAGAATAAGTATATGAACTATAAACCTTTATTTTAAGACAGGAGCAGTCCCGCACCAAGTTACTATAGTATTTATTAAAATATAATGTTTTAGGCTAGGAAAATAATTGTTTAGAGCACTTAGTGAGGTTAAAGTTCTGGTGTGAATTACAACTTTTGAATTTTGTTAAAAATCTATTCTTGACCAAAACGTGTGTATGTCCCCATCCCCCCCCCCCCACCACCCCCACCCCCACCACCCCCACCATTCCAAGTGTTCCTAATCAGAAATTTTTGAGCACCTAAAGACTGACTATATGAACCTATGACCTCTTCCACCTGAGTGGCAGCTATAGTATATGTATGTATATTTATTACATGTATTGTATATTATATGATGTAGAGTGTATGTAAGTGTATAATATGTTTAGTATAATTATATATATATGGAGTATGCATGTTTTAAAGCCTGGGAGGGATATGTGAGATTCACTTGTGCTGGTGGTAATTGCTGCATGGAAAAATGGCCTTGTAATAATGATGAACCAGACGAGTTAACCAGATAATTTTGAAGAAAATAAGGTCTAGTAATGCACTATCTGTACAATGAGAAGCATGTGCCCTCCTACCCCCCCCCCCCCCCCCCCCCCATCCCACTCCTGTACCACCCAAGTGTTATAATTGCCACACCCCAAGTTCTTCTTGCTCGGTACAAAACATGTGTTGAAATTTCATTTGCCAAGTAAATATAAATGAAATTGAGTGTGTGATTGAATACTATGCCATGGATTCTCACCAACATTTTAATGTTTCAAAATTTTGTTAAATAGGCTTTCAACAAATTAAAAAATCGAAATGAGTTATGTGTACTAGCTTTGTTACATTGGCTACTTATTACAAACACCAAGTGTATGTGCTCATTATGTATAGAAAACAGTCCCTGATACTTAGCAACAATCATAACTGGGTAATATAAATATGTATGGATCATGATCATGGTTTTGATTATCATCACACCCCTCCCCTCCCTCCCATTTCAGGTATTCTCAAGTATCACAAGAACCTACCAACAGTTACGTGACACCTATCGTGAGGCACAAAATATCGATATGGATTTCTTCTCTGAGACAGAGAGACACACAAATAGTGAAAAGGCAACAACTCTTGATGACGAGATCAGTGCAGTAGGCTCTGTACAACCAAAGGATTCCTTACTTGCTGCCGTTGCTAGTGCCACTAATTCTTCTGTCAACAGTGGCAGCAACATAAGTTATTCCAAAAAGAAACCTCCTACCAGTACAACCGTTGTTACTCCTGCTTCTACAGACGCTATTACTGCTGCAAATCGGGGAACTAAAGCTATCACAGCTGCTCCAGAAGTTCCAGATCTTGTTCAAATTGTTGTGACCCCATTTTCTCCAGCAGGCATGACCAGCTTGCCTCCTTCAACAAGGGAGAATGCAGCTGCCCATGATAGCATGGAATGCTCATTATCTGATGTTACCAATGGAGACGGACTCTGGGAGAAACCTAAAGTGCGTTTTGTGAATACCCCATAATCCACTGAGGAATTATGAGACAGAGGCCTTGTAAAAGTCAAACAGGCATGGTCAGTCACAAAGTCAAAGTTATACTCACCACTATATATATAAACACTACACACATCCTATTTGCAACTTTTGTGTATGCCTGTATACAGTTGTAGTGCATCATATTCACAAGGTCTGTCACTTTACAGTTACTTATGTATTATAAAATCAACATTACTAAGTGGAATTTGATTGATTGCATGGAAACATGAAATAATAACTGCAAAAAGTCTCTATCTCTCTTTCCCTCCATTAATGCCAGCAGCCTTGGAGCAATTGCCACATAATTCTCTCTCTCCTTCCTGAAGTACATCAGTCCCCCCCCAGGTTTTTTTTTTCCTTCCATTGTTTCTCACTGTGCATTCAATACATGTGGGATGGAAGAAATAATATTTAAGCAAGTTGTTGATAAAATAGAAAATTATTATTATTATTATTATTATTTTATAATTAAGAGGTATAATTGTGCATAAATATTTAATCACACACAGTTGCCTTTTCACAGGTGAGAGGCTTGGATGTGACTTCTGCAAATCTAGTTTATATTTGCAATAGCTTCTTGATATGAAAATAAACAAACATGCACAAACAGCCAAACGTTTGAAAAGGAATCGTCTCATAAGTCATGAATAGGGAAGTATCTTCCACATTGGTCAGTGTACGTACAATTGGGTCCTGTCACGTTAATTGTTGACAGGGTTGAAGTCAACAGGGATATTAAAAAAAAAAAGTGTCATGATTCTAAGACATTTCCCCTCACTTTATATTTTCTTTTTTACTCAGACCAATCCAATGCTACATCCAAACACATCAAATGCATCTAGGAAAGGAAGAAAAAAAGTAGTAAAATACAATTGGAAAATTGTGTACTTATTTTATTATCAATTTATCACAAACATAAGCCTAAACATTATTTTCAGTCTGGAAGTACATTGAATTGCGAATGCAAAAACACCAACAAAAAAAACATGTAAGAAACAATAACCCAAAAAATTTTTCAATTAAAGATTTAAATATATAAATATTGGCTCTGGGGATGTTAATGAAGACAATATAAAATATTGTTAATTCCACATCTTATCTTACAAACCAAACACCTCTCCCTCCATTCTCATTTGGCAGAGGGGATGAAGGGGAAGGTTAGCTCGGTCTACCATAAATAATTGCTACACTGACATTTCACCTCGTCACATACACGATTAAAAAACACATCATTGCAATGCAAGATACCACAGAGAAATGAAACATAAAAGAAAGATGATATTTAATGATGAATAAATACTGAAAAAACTATGAACCACTAGTCCACATCACTATACTTTCTTGGTGGTAGTGGTGGAGCTAGTTCATCTTCATCATTTTCCTTGCAGTTACCAGATACAGTCTTATTTACTTTGCTGTAGTCCTGAGCATTTCTATGGCACACAGCAGCATCCTTTATGTGGGTGTGGTCATTACAACTGACCACTTCCACAGAATTAGACAACAAATCTTGTGTAACACTAGCTGGAGTTGTGCCAGTGCAAGCCATGGCTCCGTCCATGGAACTTGGGAGGAGTTTTTGCTGAGCATGATCAGGAGATGTGCTTTCATGGCCAGGGGCGATAGCAAATTCAGACCCCTTCTTGGAGATTGTCTTCATGGATTTCTCACACTTGCTGATATCTTTCAATTTCTTTTTGTCATTGTCCAGTGGGGTGTCTTCAAGTGGACTTACTGGCCCCTCTGTGGTTGCATGTTGGACCTCTTTAGGTTCTGCATCACATGCAGTTCCTGTGACTTTGATGCTGGACAAAGTAGAAACACACGCCTTGTTGGGTGCAGGGCAAGGACGCAGGTTAGGAGGATGGTGATCACCGTAAACTGGATTCAAGATCATGTCCATCTCTTGTTGACCAACACGAGAATCCTCCACCCCTCCGTCCTTATGTTTTAAACTACCTTCCCGACTGATGCTGGATGCCACATCTGAAATTTTGTCAGAAAAAATGCTATCTTTAGAGTCATATGTAAGATTTTTTGTGAATGAATCGGAGTCATCCTCCCTAACTCCAATATCATCTCCGCCTCCTTGTACAGACCCTTCCCCTCCACTCCTCCCATCGGTACTCTCCACTTGTCCCTCGTGTGTCTCCCTTCTTCCTTCAGTCAGCAACTTGGCACTGCGATTGGTAGCTTCTAGAAGTTTCTTTTCCTCCAGTTCTCTCTGTTGCTTCCTGACGTCACCCACAGACCCATAATCTCCATCCAGTACAGGCATCAATACTTGGGGTTTTTGGAAGGAAGGCTTGTAGGCCAAGCCATACGTACTCATCCCATCGTTGTCCACAGGAGATGTTGAATCAGCATTGGCAACTGCACGGCTCCCGTGCATTACATAGTTACTTCTCACGCTCTCGGATCGGACCAGGCCATTGTAGATGCTGTTATTACCCTCTGCGACGATTCTTAATGAGGAGTTTCTGGAAAACTGGACTGGTAAGTAGTGGGCAGTGTGTGAGTATGTATCGTCAATGTCTGGACCATCTAAACGTTTGGGGAGAGTAGGAGGTGCTGGAAGAGTTCGCCTTCTTGAGTGCTGATACTGATGGAGTGTGGGTGATAAAGATGAAATTGAGGTTGACAAAGTTATTGGTACATTTGGTTGTTTACCAACATCTGATACTGTGTGTGGTGATAAAAATGCAGTGACTGCTTGAGCATTGGAAGCGGATGTGCGACTAGCTTTGCCGTTGTTACTTAATGATGGACTGACAGACCGTAGAGAATTTGAGATCCTTTTCCTAAACCGTGACGAAGTTGTCTGGACAGGAACTTCAGAATTTACTGTCCTACTATTACTTGCAGTATTCTTAGTCTCTGAGTCATCCACTTGCACTTGAACATTTCCTTGAGTAGATTCCGTTGGAAGAGATGGCACGACTGGATTCACAGATATGCCCTTGATCAATTTCTCTAGCATCTTAAATATTTCCTCCCCTTGCTGTGTGGTGAATTTGAATTCCCCTTCACCACGGGGAGCTCTCCGACCAGCAAAGAAGCCAAAATGGTCCTTGCCACCCCAGTAGTTGCGGAGGCTTCCGTAGGGCCAGACACCAATGATCTGGCGGGAAAGAAGAGCACAGATCATCTGCTTCTGTGGAGTAAAGGCGAGCAAGCAATCTTCACATGCCCCGATCATAACAGTTGAGGAAGATCTTTGGGGGGTCACCATAAACTCATGGTAGTCTAAAACATTGAGCAATGAACGGAAGGTTACATACAGGATAAGAATAATCAATAATAAAATATCAGCAACAAATATTCTTCAATGATAAAAGTTTGGTGTGGAAATAGAGCAACTTGTTGATTCACACTCTCCTGTTCTCCCACATACTCATCAACCTCATTTCTAGTACAGCATTGTACATTACATTAAAAAATAGTGAGTGTCTTGTACTTGAATAGTTCAGAAAGATCGTGCATGGTATGTGGTAAACAAGGATACCACAGTGGTTTGAGAATTGGTAAAAGTTTTGATCAGTACACGCCCAATAGATTTTGTTGCTTTCAAAACTTTGTATGACCTTTAATTTGTGTCATGTTTACATTGTGTCATGTTCAAGTGTGTGTCATGTTCAGGAGTTTGTGTTCTGTTCAAAGTGGAAATCTGATGGTTGATATTGTCTTGACCACCAAAAGGCTTTATTGCTTGTAAGAGATTCCTGAGACTGCCGGCATGCCTCGTATGGCTGCTTTGGTAGTAACTACTTAGACGCAATCACTTTACACCTCCTTATTAGTGTAAGCAGCCTCCTCCTATTCTGCTGAGTATGCAAGTATGTGTGAACCACGAAGCCATTATGTTGAATTTATTCAAATAGGAGAGAGTGCAGTGTCAGGATATGGCCTCCAACAATTCAATACAGTATTACTTTAGTATCAAGAATAATTAATTTAACATTTAGAAAAGTTAATTAACAGCTAAAATTAATAATTTTATATTTAGAACAGTTAACTCATATTTAAAAGGATTAACTCAATATCTAGAATAGCTAACTCAATATTCACGACAATGATATTCCTTCACCATAAAGCAACATCAAATAGAAAGTATGCTATAACTAAATGCACCAAAGTCTCCGAATAAAGGACACTTGGTTAGGACGAGTTCTATCCTTTATATAGAGAGTTTGTCCTCTGCCTTTCTGATGTTCAAGCCATGATCTGCTAAAATGTGATTACCGAAAGAGCATGTTCCTGAATACCAAGTTTTTGCCAATCACATCATTATGGTACTATATGCTCTGGGCCTGCTCAGGACATTTCACTTCAAAATTAAAAAGGGGGACTGAGGTAAAAAAAAAAAAATTATTGGAATAAAATTTGTGATATAACAGTGTCTGTAAAACTGCATCAGGAGATATTGTTACAACTAGTATACACAGTCCATGTGAGTAACAGATGCTCATGTTTCTACACATAGCAGCTGGTATAGTTACGATAAGGCAGTCCATATTAATAATAATCCTCTCCACATCAGAACACCCAATAGCAGTCTACCATGATAAACACCTTCACCATTGTTCAAGCTGAATCTGGTCTGATAGCTGATAAATTACCTCCCAATTATGAAAAATCTAGCAGAGCTCCATACCAGGGACAAAAAAATTGTAACTTAAATTGCGAATTTAAGGCTACACATCTAAAACCCTGACCACACTACAAATGGGTTTGTGCTTCTCTCCAGCAACACCTGGTTCCAAATATTTTCATGCACCCACACTAGCACAGTGCTGAACCCACTCCGCATTACCTGCGTGGGCAAAATAATTGGCTGGGTGGATTAATTGGTATTCCTCTACCTCATATAGAAAATGGGGTATTTTATTTTCTCCTGTGCTACTTTGTTCTGTCTTTTTCCCTCCACAATGTCATCGCATGAAGGGAGGCTAGAGAGGAGGGAGAGAACTGATAGTAGCTAAACTCCTAATAGTGATCATCAGCAATAATAAAGTCACAGGAATGTTCAATAAATCTGAGCCGCTTGAAACCTACTCTTCTGAAGGTTCCAGGTGAAACCTGGTGCAGTGTGGACCCTGTTCCAGACATGGGTGAAACCAGTTTTATTGTGCAGTGTGGACAGGGCTTTATTCAAATCCAATGATACTTTGAATAGTAATCTAAAATGAAAGGGAGCCGGAAAATATTTTTATAATTCAATTTCCATATGTTTTGGGGGTGTGGGGGTTTATGGGACAAAAAAAAACAACAACTTTTTTTGGACTCACACTGTCAATTTTTTTAAAGATGACATTGAAGTTAAGTATTCTTATGAATCAAATATAGTGTAAGTTTAACTCCCATGTGTTCATATGCTTTCATTCAAAATATTTGTGGTGGACAGGGAAACTATTCAAGGACAATTACTCCAGCAGCACAGCACGGGCAGTCTTGGCCCTGGGGCTTCATTTGTGAACATACATCGATGACTTCACTCACCGTGCAGACATGTTATTATTGTGGGCCCAATATGGTAAAAGAAGCTGTATCATTGATGGATTGTAATTCATTGCCACTGGTAAAGATAATTGATGCCTCCACGTGTTAGATCAGTGAGCTCCCCTACTACAAAGATGAACGTCTAGGTCTACTGGCACTCTCACACCTAAGGCTAACGTCACTCCTCCTAGGAGTGGAGGTGTGTCATTGAGCATCTTACAACCTGATCTACTTCCCCTCATCACACTGAATCTGCCAACCATGCTTGCTAGCTTGCTCTCTCTTCTTAGCTATCAAGGACTTTGTTCTAACGTTTTGTTTCTTTTGTTGGAGACTAGACCAATCTTTGTCTCAAAGATATATTCATTAAGCAGCTAGATGTAGACTTTACTTGAGAAAAGCTTAAAGTCAATTAGCTACAGTACATATACTCGTCCTAATACACCACTCTCTCTATATGGCTAACTAATAAACACAATTTCACATACTATAAAAAAAAAACACGTAAAAAAACAACAAACAGTTCTTGGACATAATGGTGGAAAGTCATTTCAATGATATGTCACACAGTAGTGATCGTTTTATTACTCTCTTCCTGGAGTGGTGGATGTATGTCCACGCCAGTTCTTGAGTGATGGAATGAGATGCAATTGAATCAGGAGTCAAATGTGTAGGCAATAATGAAAGAGAGAGGAGCAGGAGAAAAACCATATCCATCAGACCATGGACGATTAGGTGTTTGATATGCAGTGTGCCAAAAATGGTTATTTTCCTATCCTATGGAAGAAACCACTAAAAAAAATTATCTTCCTGTTCTATATTTCGAGTGATCTTCAGAATGCACCACACAATGTGGTGAAAACCTTTACAAGGGAAACAGACACATGTGCACAATAAGCATTAGCTAAGTGTGGCCCCACATGAATATGTACACACATGTGCACATATGTAAATATTCATCACATGCAGCAGGAAGCTGCTAAGGTTGTGCAATAGCATGTTATGCTCTTGTTTTGGAAACATACAGCAGCTGGTCTAAGGCTTCCTTCCTTGGTACTCATCCAAGGAACTACTGTATCCTCATCTTGTCAAGAAATAATCCACTTTTCTCTTTACCTGGTTACTTTCTACTCCTTTTATTCCACCAGGACACTTTGATGGTCCGATCATAGTTGGAAGAGTAATCATAGTTGGAAACAGGGTTCAGTTAGAAACCAATCATAGTGGGGAAAATGACCACAGTATGAAGATCATTCATAGTTGAAAGTGATTAATGTTGGAAGAACATAGAAAAAATCAATTTCTCTAATTTCTTAGGGTGAAAATAAATATATATTTTAGGTGATGGATATTTAGAGCAACTAGCAGATAACACAATAAAGTGGAATTTTGGTAAGGGTGAGTAAAAACAGATCATAGATGGACATGTCGATCTTCATAATACTACACACACCACTACATGTACATGTACATGTACAAAAACATTTACATGCACACACACATTGTGCATATACGTTAAATATTACAACTACATCAGGCTTATGCTTTACATGTGCACACTGAACTAAACAGCTACTCAACTCCTAGTGCAGAGATTAGAGAAGAAGCCTTGGTAGCTCATAATGAAACTATATTACAACTTCAGCATAAATGTTGTGCAAATCATTAATATGATGTTACATACTCTATGGATGTTTATACGACACTGAGGCCACTAATGCACAGGGAAGAGGTAGATACACATAAGTGAAGTAATTATGACATCATGGAATGTTAGTCCAAGCAGAAAACATACCAAATAAAAGGTTTTTAATGTCAGAAGATAATTCCATGCCAATCTTTACTGGCAGTGAGGTCACCACTTATTCAAAGAAGGGGTCAGACATCTTATGTCAGGAAAGTCATGTGCACTGAGTGCGTTGCTAGGAGTATTGTTATGCCCACACTTGTGGTATGGATGACTGAACACCAATCCCTTCAAATTCCAGTGATTCCCTCCACACATTCACTTAACAAGGAGTGTACAGCAAACAACCCCAAGTGATATCACAACTGCTGCTGTTTGTAAACTATCCACAATATAAAATGTTTATTACATACCCAGTACAGAGTATGCTACATACACTCCAGAAATCACATCACCATCATGACATAGAATAAGATACATGTCAAGCTCACACATGTGTACCTTGTACATCCCTTCACCTTGCACTTGTTAAGTGAATGTGATGTGTATAATTTAGCATTTCATGTTAAGTGTGGTCAGTTCAAACAGATTAAACCCCGAGTTTGGCTACACTGTCACACACATGTTGTTGTGATGTAGCATACATTTTTCCATACAGCTTGTGAATGCAAGCAATGGAGAATTGAGTACCGAAGAAGAAATGATTACATCCTTCTATCTTTTAGACTTATTGAAATGTTATTTCCTTGCTGACAAATTTCTAAAGAATTCCCTTCTCTTGCATATGTAATTGGTTCAGGTGTTATTTTCAACAATAAAACCACACCCAGAAAACCACACCCACATTGGCATCACAAGAGTAATATAAACTTATTTAAACTGAAACAGGTGAGAAACATTGGAACAAGAGTCCAATGGGAGCATTCTGTTTATGATTAAATCAAGTTATGTTGACCTGTTAAGGTTTGGTTAGAACCATTCAAATGGTCAATATAAACTATCACTCTCCATTCTCAAGTGATACAACTTGATGTCAAGGGACCTTAATGGAGTCGGACATAACTTCTAATAGATTCGTTTCGTAACTCCAATAATCAAAACACGAAATACAGTTCAACCCTTCAAGGTGCATCTGTAGCACGGCATATGGCCCAAGTTGTGAACTTAGAGAGGGAAAACTTAGCACAGAATGAATGAAGGATACAATTAAATATAATCCTACACATAATAATGCAAAGATATTTGGCTCCAATGTAAGTTCAATTTTGCTCAGTTATCTCTAATGTGCCTGTTTATAAATGAGTAATCAGTTTCCTTATTTAAAAAAAAAAAAAACCCTTGAAATCTACTGTAAGTATTGAATATTGTGACTTATGGCAGGGAATTGATACGAGAGAATAATATATAGAAAATAGGGAGAATCAGTGAGAGTGTTAGAGCAAGTGAGCCTCACTACCTGTTTGCCTACTCTACCATACCAGCCATACCAATGGCACGGGCACATAAACATACAGTGCTTCTATTGTGGACTAGTAGGTTCTCTCAGTACAATTATGTCATTGCTAACTGTCCAACTGACTGGTTGTTGGGGATGAGGGACAAGAGCAGAAAAACTGAAGAGCAGAAAAAACTGACTATGGGACTTTCCCACTTTGAAGTCCTCAGAAGAGTATTGGATATGGCTAAAGCTGTTTGAAGTTCAGTGAAGGGCAACATGATGCCATGTGTAATGGTGTACCGGTTGAGAGGTCATTGTGGTCACATGGGCAAGCTCCGTCTCTGGGAAAGAAGCTTGTCTAACAAGATGTTTAGTGAAGGTTTGAAGGCCAACAAATGAGTTTGGATGACATGATGAAATATTGCATACATACGCATAAAGTATTGCACCTGAACAAGGTCACAGGTGGTTGTTGCTATATATACATATGTATTAAAAGTGTAACCATGGCACTGATGAAGAAAGTAGACAGGATCATGTGCAAGATCAGATTAGGAGATACACACAACCAAATCAGGTGTACCCCCACCTAACCTTCACGAAAAGCCTGGGTTTAAAATAAGTGTGCTATTATAATCAATTTACATTCACTTTCCCAGCAGAAGTGAGAGTTTGAACACAGGGTGACCAGTACCAGTTAAAGGTGGCCAAAATTGAAAATTTTTGGGGAATCATATGCAAAGCCAGAGAGCTGAAACTACCAGCTATACAAAAAACATTAATTAAAAAATTTTCTTTACAATTCTTTAACTCCTTGAAAAATATAAGTGCAATACTATAAGTTCAATATGCAGTTGTGTTCCATTTACACACATTAGCCTAGCAGATAAAATAAGTTACACAAAATAAATGAGATTTTGCTGTGGCTCTATGGCTGCTCTTTGTTATCCAAGCTCTGGTAAATAAACATTGCAACATGATCCAATGTAAAATCTTTTGAATAATAATAATACAGCAACATAATGAATTGAGCAATAAATCAAGGAAATAACTTCAGCTCCAAGGAGCCAAGCAGCTTCAAAGAATCTAATCACTTCCATAAAAATAAAATAAGAAGGTGCCTAAAGTTCGTTACATGAATTAAAAAAGCTCAACATCAAACTTTGAGACTATTAGTGTTATGCTAGCTCAAACAGACATGATTCTTTGCCAAATATAATTTTCTTGCTAAATAATACCTCAGTTGCTATATTTATTGAGTGAATCTGGTTGCACAGCGATTGAAAAAGAGAGCTAATCTTTAAGCATACCATTATTCTTGAATTCTGTTTCCCTGAGTTGGCAAGGAACAACTATGTGGTTGAAAGAATGCATGTACTTTCCTAATAGCTATACAGCTAAATCTTGCCCATACCTTGGAGAACCCCAGGTAAGACTGAGGAAGGAGGAGCAGTACTTGAGCAAGATTTAGCTGGCGTCCATAATATTAGGGGGGGGGGGGGGAAGAAGTGAATATTAAGTTCAATAACAAGTTTTCAACTAGTATAGATGTAAATGGACTTTTCTTCCGCAGTAGAAAACGAGAAATTAAATTTTGAATATATTAACTTTCGACATATCACTAGTTAAACAACAGCACAACATCTGAAGTCAGGACAACAACAAAAAAAAATACAGGAAAGAAGGTGAACTGACATCATGATGCAGCATAGATAAGAAAGTATCTTTGGCTGAATTTTGTACTCAAGGGCATACTGTAGTACTACTGCTGAAGAATAGCTAGCCTAATGAATAGGGCATTGTGTAGGCGAGTGTAGCTAGCTCTACTTCCACAGCTCCAGCCCAAACTGTCAATATTTTGTCCTCTCAGGTCATCCTCGACTGGATATGCTTGGACACTTTTAGATCTTTCTGGAGCTGCAGACGCTACAATACCAGGCGGTGTTTACAATGACTTCTGGTGTACTGACAGACCAACAAAATCCAGCTCACGAATAGAATATCAGTTGAACAGCACACCATTTCAGAACCTCATTTTCTGTCATGTCTCGGGTTTCATCAGGACCCTCAACATATTCCAATAGATTTTATAGTATTACAGGCCTTCTGCATAAATCTAAAAGGCAATATCCCAGGCTATTCTCCTTAGTCTGACCAGATACTTCCCTAGACGATAGTTTAAGGACAGATGCAACAGACAGGGATTGGAAGCAGCTAAATATTGCAATTCCACCATCTGCATTGTGTTCCAACCCCAGTGTATCGTGTCTATGACTCAAGGAGAAGGGAGGGATTAGGAGATGTTTTCTTACAGAGTGAATATAACATACAGAGATATAATGACACCTACCTTGAGCAGATGGGACCAGGTAACAGTTCATCTGCAAGCAATTGTACCACTTGTTCATAGCTCCAAAGGTACTGGCAGCCAGATATAGTTCCCCTTCCTTCTTTGTAATAATTTTCAGAGGAAATTGGTATGAGCAGTTGTGTGCCAAGGAAACACAATAAAAGTTCAGTTCTATTGATCCACTTTTCTGTTGTTTCTGCCATCTCTTCTTAGAGTCCCTGTAATAGTCCAGGAAAGAGCTCTTGGTGTCCTGGCAGTATTTTTGAACGAAGAGGTACCCCTTCCAGTCTTTAGATGAAGTACTGGTAGCTTTTCGGCCCAGATGCAAGACACCCTGAAATGTAGGACAAGTTAGTTAGTTATAGCTACGCACAAGAGGTAGATGAGGAGAAAAGTATGAAGCAGTGATACCTCATGAACCACTTGCATTTTCACCATAGGACAGTACAGCTCGCTTCCCTCCCTAACCCCTCAGCTAAGTCAGATGAAGGATTGATTGGAACGTTTAGGTGGTTATATTGTGTGACACACCTCCAATTCTTGTTGAACAAAAAATAAAATTCTAGTGCGTCCTCGTTTGAAACAGGAAATTGACCAGCTGGTTGGCACTCGCTGGTCAATAGCCTACTTTGATGAGGAATGGTTAATTACGGATCTCTGAACTCTCAATTGTTGACTGTAACAAATTGTTCTGGGCGTGGCTACTTAAATTCCTGTAGCGTTTGATGATACCGGAAGACTTGACGGTATTTCTTGGTGGTGAATGCTGTTGCTTGAGGGAGTCCATCTCTTACCGCCCTTCTGACGGTGAAGTGGTACTCCCACGCTATTTGGGGCGGTGGAGACTGCCAACTGTCGTAGGTCCTGGATGAAGTTTACTTATTCAGTGATAAAACTTCATGGGTGGAACCAAGATATTCAAGGGTCATCAAACTGGTTGGGCAACCTTTTGCACAGAAGGTGTAACGTGTTTATGTGATTGCTATGCACAAAACACATTTAATGACTGAATTCCTGGGTGATACAGAGGAATTTTGTAATCTTGTTGCCAGGATCTTTAGGAGAAAAGCTCATACTCCTCACTCTTCATTTAATTTGGTGAGGCAAAACCAAAAAATTAATTTTTCCTGGTACAAGACTACCTTGGTTGGCTCATCTATGGTTGGCTAGAACTTTTATTTGTTTATGAGTACACTGCTTAAAGATGAGAACAACCTTCACTCCACTTTACAACTCATTTGGTTTTCTATTGAGCTGCCCATAACAGCTGCTGATATATCATTTCAAGTTGTGTGCATAGGTGGATATGCTTCTGTCTAATGGTGACATCTTCCTATTTAAGCAAATTCACTCTTTGTTGCACTCAAAAACTTCATATTTTAAACATTATAGAAGTCGAAAGATCAATGTATCTGTTCACCCCTAAACCAGGATGCAATGCAGATACAGTTAGAATCAAGAATCATTATATAATTTTATTTGCCTCCATATTTCGATTCAGAGTGCTGAATGTGTGGGTGTTGCTTCCTTTAGCAAAGTGCCAGATGACTAAAAACATTCTATTGTCTAATTTGCATCATTTTACTAGATTTAATGCAAAATCAGAGAAAACTGTGTAATGTTTTGCTAACTTGTTCTCCATAATGATAACGGTACACTATTACTTGTTTATTCAAGTCCTAGGAATGTCAAAAAGATCAAAATCATTAAATGTCACTTATATTTATTGGATCCATTGTAAACATAATCGTCAACACGTACATCTGTCCCTTCACAATGTGGTAAGTCACTCCTTAGAAGTTACTGACACCTACTGTGTTTCACACTAAAGCGTGAAAACACTGACACCAGCAAGCAAGTCTCTGAAATGTATTAATTCTGTTTCATCACGCAATAGAATTTAATTATATGATGCATGAGGGTCTGTCCTTCCAATTTGGGTGAAAATTGATGATATCTGATTCCTTTTCTGGAATTTGGGACATTCACAATCTGAAGATTGATTCCACCTCCTTGGTGCATCCAAATATTTTCTAAAGCTGAAAATGGTGGTCATGTGATGAATTTTTCCTTGATATATTTACCCTTAGTCTAAATCTCCTGCCAGCGGAGAATATGATTTCATTCGCTATCTAAAGTATTTCATTTTCTTAACAGGGATCCTCCTTTAAAAAGAAAAATTGTCTGTTGGTGTTGAGGAGGTGGTGCTGTAAAGATTTGTTCTACACTCTAGGGATTCTGAAGCTGCACGTCATGTCATTTTAAATTAAAGAACACTTAAAATACTAGCTTTATTGATGTACTATATACTACAAATCATGTCAATTTATTATATGCATTATTATAAAAAAAGGTTTATTAGCAAAGTATGAAGTCACTCTTTCTTTGCTGTTGTTTTGTTAAAAACAGTAATGACTTGACTTATAGTATTCATACCTTGCAGTTCAACCAAATGCATGGAAAGTTGTAAGTGAATTCACAGTGCCATGAAATGGTTGAAAAATATTTGGATCTTGAATATACCAGCAGAAAGAAAATGGGAGGCATTTCTAGGGGCTAGGCACAAGTTAGAAAGTAAGTATATCAGTGTGTATATGTTCACACATAAGGTTGTATGGTTTATTTGGATCCATGGTTGTAATCAGAATGTCTGCTTATTAAATACACTGAGAGTAAAATTTTCAAACATTTGGGAGGAAGATATACACAGCTACCAGTGTTTAAATCAATAATATACTTAGCTGCAGCCAGATCACATAGCTTGCACTCAATCATCTACATGGTATATATATATATAATCTGTCTGCAGCTAAGTATAGCATCAAACATTTTTATCTGACCATTGATGGGACCACACAACCACCCACATTCATTATCAGTCCACAAACCATACACATTCTCTGGTCCACACATCTCTCATATATGCACACCTCTTTCTCTCACACAATTTCCCTGACACACACTCAACTAAATGTACTAAAATATATATATATATATATATAAAATTAGATGAAGTGAAAAACCTGGAACTAACCGAACCAAACAATTCCCAATCCAAATAGACCCCTACAATATACAGCCACTGTTACTACTGCTGCTATTACTAGCTACTGTTGTTGTTTGGTTTTATCAACATAGTCATTTTTGTTATTAGCTATAGCAAGTCAGTGCATAGTCCATAGTTATCACTCTGGCTCTATTTACAGTATATATCCCTTTCATTTTCACAAATAATATTGTCTATCACCAGGTTTGGTCCAAGCTGAGTGCTAATGGAATTGTTATTATGGCTAAGTGTAGTGTGAATTAATAATGTTTTGGTAAAGTGTGAAGAAAATTTGAAAACAATAAACCCTATTAACTTATCACATATCTGGATAAATATTTTGGGTGGATTATACTAAATATCCCTGTTGCCTACTTCCTTGGGACATGTACTTTGCAAGTGTAAAATATTTCTTTTATAAACCCAATGGTCTATGAAAGTGCCAGAGTTAATGTAATATAATCTGGTATCATGATTTTTAAGTTGCTCATTTTGACTGTTTGTTAGGCATTCTTTGGCAGATAAATAATGAACAATCTAAAAAATATATAGCTGATATAGCTGCAAGTCCAGCTAAGAAATAGCTTCTGTTGACTGGCAACTAAGTAACAAAACAAAACAAAAAAAAGGTGGAGGATGGAGGGGGTTGGGGGGTGGTTGGAGAGAGAGAGAGGAACAAAGAGGAATAAGGGAATAGTGAAGGAAGAAGGGGAGAAAAAAAAAGAAAAAAAAAAAAAAAGAAAGGAAAAAAGAAAGAACCAACCCAAAAAAAAATCAAACCCCAATCAGGTAGTGTTTGAACTGGCAACTCCAAGTTCTAAATATCCATTGTGGCTTTTTAAAAATTGTGATATCCACAGGAAGGGATGTGGTCAGGTGGGTGTCGCCAATATGTTTATGTGATTCACAGGACAGGACGTCTCTCCCCCTCTGAAAATTTGAGCTCATTTGGTCCACTGGTTTTCAGAGTTTTAGACTGGATGGACATATTCATGCATACACACATGCAAACAAACAGAAAAGCTCCATTATAATAAGAGCATATAATCAGTGAAATATTTGATATAGAATTTTAATTGGAAAAGGAAGGGTCTTCGGATTTCTGGTAGATAGTCTTTCCTTTATTTTACAGGTCAATCCAGCATATTCAGCAAGCAAAACAAGAAGAAAAATATTAAATAAAAAATTAAATAACAATCCCTACATACAAACCTGTTCATTTAAAAGCATGATTAAAATTATTCCAATCTAGTGTAATTATATTGATCCAAAACGAATATTTGTGAAGGTTTTTAAGGGCTACATAAAATTGGGTTTCTATTATGTTCATATGTAACATTTTCAAACTTTTTACATGGAATTATCCTATAATGACTTGAAAATTATCTTCTTGAATGTGGTTGTTGCTATTGTTGAAAAATACAATTCCACCAAAATTCTACAATGATTTACCATCACCAAAAGTTCCAGCCCCATCTGGCCATTCCTATAGTATATTGTGCACACAGACAGGCAGACAGATAAGACAGTATTATAGACACAAGTAGAGTGAAGTGGTAACACTGATGGTAAATATTTGATTACAAAAAATAAAATAAATATATATATATTTTTTTATAATTTTTTTTTCTTCCATGAGTGGTAGGAGCCAATAATCCCCTCTACTCTCTCCCAAATTTCATAGTTATTACCCCTGGATAATTCATTAAATTCTTAATTTTTGTCTGATAATATCTTTAATGTATATTTCATCTATATTTTCTTCATAAGAAGTTTAGTCATAATTCTCATAAATCAAGTGTCTATGACCAATACCCAACAAACCAATTTCATAAAATTTCTGACAAATTATGTTCAGATGAAAGCAAATGGCTGCTTCTGCTTTCACCATCTCTAAACTCCATTGTCTAACAAGTAGATCCATATCTCTCCACTTGATTGAAATTTGAACATGCAATAAAATGGGGGCATCAGAAAGGCCCAGCTGCTACACAGAGGCGTGCTCTCTTGGCTGATTGCCATAAAATATTGCCCACATTCTTTTTTTTGATGTTCCAGTTCATGTAGACACTCTTAATGCTATAATCTGCTCACTGTAATTCAATTGTTAGGCCTCTTCTAAGAGTGATGGTATCATGCGGATTTTCCATCTTTATTCGCCATTGAACCTGCCATATTCTGTGTGTCTATATATATCCTCCCCCTTCCCAGCATCACATGATTCAATTGTCTGTCTGATTGGGAAGAATTAAGTGCTGATTTAAGCAGCAAGATTTCGTGCTGATTGGTAGGAAGAATTTAAAAAAATTTCATTTGCTATACAGTTTTCTAACAGAAGATGGGAGGAAGGTGTGCTGCTGACCCTATGCACTGCAATATCAACTATTTGTATTATTTATTCCCTTTTGTTCAACTCTGTGTTGGGATTGTAATAAATCAGAGTGTTTGTAACAGCACCACTACAGCCTATGTGTTTACCATTGCAATCAGTTATCACCAATGTGTACTCTTCCTTCATGCACTCTGTAAAACCAAACTTATTCATCATGGAGTCCAGCCATGGTGCATAGTAGCTGTAGAGCCCCCTATTTTGTGCAATATCTTCATGAATACAAACTGCCATATCTTTATACCTTCTGCAAATATAAGCATCAGTTTCAGGTGTGACAGTAGATTTTCTTCTCAGACAAGATAAGATGCACATACCCAGGGTGGGGGAAAAGATGCAACGCCTGGTGATTTTTTGTTGTTGTCGTCGGTGTTATTCTGATCATTACTATGGCAACATTTAGTGGGTGGTGGTGAATTTGGAGAGCTTGACCTTTGAACCACGTGGCTATGCTCTTGGGAGAAATCATGAATCTCTAAGGTAGCCACCAGCGGTAGAGTAAAATCACTGTCCGTGGAAGTAAGTTATTCTTTTTATTTTTGTGCTAACTAGAACTAATGTTCAGCTTCATTCCAAATGCTTTGGAAATAATTTTGGACCCGTTGTGAGCCAAATGTGTTTCCTTGTTAGTTGCTGGAAGGACATGGGAGGAGGGAAGAACAAGAAGAAAGGAGGCGGAGGAGGGGCTGCGGGCAGTCAACCAAAAGGCCAAAAGAGCAAAACAACTGACAAGAAAGCAGATAAGGAAAAATCTGAACTAGATTCCTTGCCAGCACAGCTGTCTCAGAAGGGCCAGAAAAATCAGAAGGGACAACCACAGCAGCAGCCTGTCCAGAAAGCAAAGAAGGTTAAAAAGAACAAGACTCCTGGTGCTACTCTTGCTGAGCCAGCGTCTGATGATGACATGTTTCCTCCACAAGATGAAGATCTGGAGGAGGAAGAAGAGGAAGATTTCACAGAACCGATGACAAGGCTTGCTGTGAAGGGAGGTGGGAGATTTGGTCTATTAGGAGAAATGGAAGAGGGAGTAGAGCAAACAGAAGAGAAGGGCAAGGAAGGAGATGCTCTAGTTGGGAGCAGCTCTACTAGCATGGAGGTGTCTGGGAGTGAAGGGAAGTGCAATAGGACTCAAGGATATGAGGCCAAGAATGAAGTGATGGCCATCCAAGAAGAGAAAGCAGTGGGAGTTGGCAGGGAAGGGGAGGTGGAGGAACAGCCAAAGGCCAAGCCAATGACAAGGAAGGAACGGAAACAGTTACAGAAGAAGGTACCAGCACCATTTATGCTCATACATTCACAATACCTCGGAGCCTATAACTACATGGTTCTTTCTTGTGGGATATTATGATTAATCTTTTTTTCCTCGAGGGGGAGAGAGAGAGAGAGAGAGTTGCATGTGTAATCATCCTTCAGTGTGGATGTTGTAGCTAATATATTTGCTTTCCCCTTTTAATGTACGAGTTGTATTAGTTTAGCCCCACCTCATCCACACACACACACACACACACACACACACACACACACACACACACACACACACACACACACACACACACACACACACACACACACACACACTGTTGTTGCCTGTTCTCTCGTGAGCCATAAAGAGAAAGAGCCTGTCCAGCTGAAAAAGATATATTTGCATAGTAATTGTTATTATTCCCCCCCCCCCCCCCCAAATACTAAGCTAAACACACACACGTATATATGCATACATACATACATACATATATATGTATATACCGATTTGTGAGAATCTACTATAATTCTCAATTAATTTGTTTGTTTGTCCGGAAACTACTCCCAGATTATTGGGCCTAAATGGCTAAATTTTTCAGGGTTTGATGGGGGTCACCCTGGGGACGTTATAACAAAGTTCGGTGAAGATCAGTTTGTTCACTAACTCCTCCCAGATGATTGGGCCTAAAGGGTTCCAACACACAGGGTTAATGAGGGTCCCCTGGGGTGGTTATAAGGAAGTTTGGTGAAGATCAGAGTAAAACCCTGTCCGTGAGGCTATTTCCCTCCAAAAATTTCCTGGTTGTAGTCACAACTCTATACCTGAGTAGACCATCCCACTTACTACAATTGCGTAAACACATATGTCAGCAAAACTGTGCCCAAACCACTTCCATCCGTAGAATAGATATTTTTGTAGTTAAAATTTTTTTAAAGAACAATTGACTTTTGAATTGATACATGATCCTTTACCAATCCAAATAGGATGCATCAACCATCCACTTTACATCATAAAATCAGTACATGATAGGTTTTAATGATTTGAATTGGATAAAGGTCATTTATCGTGTGGTCTTATGGATTCTGTCTTGTTTCAAGGCGAATGTGTGTGTTCCTTCTTTTTTTTCTTTTTTTTTGGTGGTGTGAGGGGGTGGTGTGAATGTAGTGCTATATTATTTCAGTTAATTGTTTATATTCATTTTTGTGTATAGCAAACTTTTTACCTGCGGTGCTAGGGTTTTACAACGTTCAATACTTTACCAACCTGAAGGGAATGTTGACATTCTTCTGATACTAACTCAGTATAAAGCGTGACATACCTGGAAAGAACAGAAACTTATAGAAGACAAATGAAACCAAGATCAAGAAGAATTTTAAGATCTTTTTTTATTTAAATAAAAAAATAAAATAAAAAAAAATTAATTAATTAATTAAAAAAAAATTTTTTTATGTTGCTGATTTTTGGTTTGTTTTAAGCACATGTTTTCACACTATTTCTTAAAATTTTTAAATTTATTATTTTTTCTTTTCCTTTTAACCATCTGGTAATGGATTTAGACCTTGAATTGTTATTTTGGAAAATAATATCAGCTTGATTGTGCAGCTAAAAAGCACAAATGTGAATTTTAGCTGTAACTCATCCATATGATGTTATATGTATTATTTAACTATTGTAGGCGGAGTTTCAGCGTCACATGGACAACCTTGACAAGGAGTCTAACTTTACATTCTCGCAGCGAGAGGTGAAGGTCAACGAGGTGCTGTTTGAGAGCACCAACGACATCAAAATTGAAAAATTCTCACTCTCTGCTCGTGGGAAGGATCTGTTTGTGAACGCCACTCTAGCCATTACGGCAGGGCGTAGATACGGCCTGGTGGGACCCAATGGGTAGGTCCTGTGTATGTCATATGATAATAGTCACCATGATGCCATGCTCTCTAATTAGATATCCCTATTTATTTTAATCGCTTTGAAATATTGAACAGAGATAATCTAAAACAAATATTTGAAACTGTGATGACAATCGCCATGAAGCCGTGCTATTTAATTTGATACTTCTATTTATTTTATCTGTTGTGAAATATTGAACAAAAAAAAAAAAATTCACAAGTTTGATCTGAGTGAAATGATTGATGTTCTGTGATGTATACTTAATATTGTAGAGTTTCATCAATTGGTTATTTCTATTCCAATCACTTACAGTAGTTGTATAATAAGCTAAACTTGAGGGAGTGGGGGAACATATCTCTGATCAGAACTGAACTGCTGTAGTGTGACACCATCATTGAGAGAATTGCCAGATTACGATGCATTTCTGTTTTTGGGTTGTCTTGGTTTCAATTAGTTTCAGTAGTAGAAGACCCAAATTGACTGACTCACAGAGGGTGAATATGATGTCACTTTCTCTCTGAAGTGCTACAGTGTAGCACTGTCATCGAGGAATAAGTGATGTGATTGCCTTCATAGCTGCATTGGAAACTGTACTGCTGTCCTGGAGCGAATGGAGTTGATTCTTCCTCATGATCCAGTCTCCTTCTCCTCCTCATCGTCATCGTCTTGCAGGTGTGAGGAGGGTCTGGGAAAATTAAATCTTCCTTCCTGCTGTCTCTCTGCTTGCTGCCAGCTGGAGTTGTTGGCCAATCTAATCAGGAAGAACAAAATACCATATGGAGCTAGGAGCAGTAGAATGGGAAGGCGCGTGGAGGCAGGTCTTGTGCTCTCCTCTCAATAACAAACACACAAACACACTCACTCACACACTCACACACACACACACACACACACACACACACACTCACACACTCACACACTCACACTCATATATGTATTTATCTATATCAACCAGCCATAAAATAAGTATTTATTTTTAGAGATTAATTTCTATGTCGACAACATCAGCTGAATACAATTGAATTCTCTGTATTTAGAAATTGGCAATAATGCATGACTAAAGTAAGTCCTCCCTCCTTGGTGAGGACTTAGATGTGACCTTCTGTACTCTGACGTGTGTGCATGTATGCTAGGCTCTGGGCATCAATAGCCCACAGACAGTGTGGCATGCAGTCAGCAGAGCAGCTGGGGAATGACAACAATGTGTTGAGACTTGGGAGCTGTGCAATATTGAACACATACTCTGACCTACAGTCCATTTTGGATACTATACCCTTTGGAGCAGTTGCCTTTGATCAAGGTTTTAAAACTCATCTCCCTCAACTCCCGTCTAAAATGAATATTGCTATTATTTTTTTTATTATTGTTCTTGTTGTCTTCGTCCTATTTTATTTTTACTTTTATTTATCATATGTATTTATTTATTTATTTATTTATTAAACATTTATTTATTTTATTATTAATTTATTCTTGTTATTTTGTTACATATGAATTAGTAGCACAATTATTTGGAAGGTTTTTAATGAGAATTTTCTCGCAAGTTATTCTGTTTGTGTTGCTGTGATGGTCCTTGAGTATAAACATTGTATTGCAACACTCCCCCAGGATGGGCAAGACAACCTTACTGAACCACATAGCGGAGAAGAAGCTGGCCATCCCCCCAAGGATTGATGTCCTCCTGTGTGAGCAGGAGGTGGTGGCGGACAGCACCTCCGCCATCGACGCTGTCCTCAAGGCGGACATGCAGCGCCTCAAGCTACTGGAGGAGGAGAAAGAGCTCATGGCTGAGGCAGAGGCAGGAAACGACTCCAGATCTGATCGGCTGAAGCAGGTACTGGAGATTTAAGTGGCCTGTAACTTCCCATTACCTGCTGACATGTGTCTGTAGGTGTACGAGGAGCTGGATGCCATTGGTGCGGACAAAGCTGAGGCCAAGGCTAGGAGGATATTGGCCGTAGGTTCTGTAGTAAAGTACATGTGTTCATGAACACTAGAGAGTGCCTACTACAACCACACATCCCAGAAGCTTGGGCCAGCCCCACCGGAAGTATTTTTTTAGTCTTGTTCCCCTTTAATCAAGCATTGATGGTTGAACCTGTCAAAGCTGCATGCTTCCATACATAATGACATTTAGATAGTGTAAGTATTTCCAATCAGAATTAATTAATTAATTTTTTTGAATGGCCTATTAAAAAATGGGGGGGGGGGGGGGGGGGGGGAGAAGAATAAAGCTTAAACAACTAAAATATTTATAAAAATCCTCTTGTTTTGGTTTCTTTTCAGCATATAAATAAGAAAACATATTTATACAGAACATCATATTTGCATTAACAACTTTGGACCCTTGACCCTGACCCTAACCCAGTGTTACACTAGGTTATTATATTCAGAGTTGGTGTAGGGTGGGAAGGGGCCATGTCTGATCTGATAATGCCGATGGATATACTCACCCACTGGCAGATTGATGTACCTGGAACAGGAAGTGATTCAGGAAGTAGAAACACTCGGTATTTAGACAGTCATGGGAGTATAGTTGAAGGTGTGCTTCATATGCAGTATGTTTCCATTGTTGTCTGTCCGTCCGTCCGTCTGTCTGTCTGTCTGTCTGTCTGTCTGTCTGTCTCTGTGTGTGTGGTCATTGTTTGCAGGGGCTGGGGTTCACTGTGGAGATGCAGGGACGTGCCACCATGAAGTTTTCTGGAGGCTGGCGCATGAGAGTGTCTCTAGCAAGGTGCATAGTAGAGGACGTAGAGGAGGGGAGATGGAGTGGGTGTGTCTTGGATGGAATGGAACCTGTACTTGCACCATCTTTCCTTACAGACTTCCTGTATTATGTCTAAAGCTTCTTATGTCCCTCTACTCCTTGTGACCTCCCCCCTCAGATAGTCTGAGTGTAGTGCACATGTTACACTGTATCTGGGTTGGCGTGGTAGTTCTCCCTGCATTAGAATACGACACAGGCTTTATAATGGCATGGGGGAGAGGTGGGGGTGAGCCTCAAAGGAAGCTTGTTATTTCAGCAGAAGACCCATCTGCACAGCACAATAAAGTACTTCTTTTGCTTCTTATTTGGGTCTCTTAAACATGAAATGTTTTCAATTGCTAAAAAAATGTATGTGCACTTCCCAGTATGTGTGTTCCTATAGCAACGTCCCTAATTTGACAATTGGTGAGAGCCTTTATTTGCTCCAAGTTCAACCACCAACCATTGTCTACTACTTGTCTTTAATGGTGTTGAGTGGGAGGGCCTTTAAACTCATTTTATTAGAATATTCTGACTTCTGACTGCCTACGACGTCCATTGTGGCTTCTGTTAATATTAATTCCAAAAAAATTCCAATTAAACCTTGAACTCTATCTTCTCTGAGGTTATGACGGTAGTTGGAAGAATCAGCAGGGGAAAAGTAAATTGAACTATACAAATTTGTCTGACGGTCTCTCTGCCTGCCTACTTGTCTGTCTATCTGTCTGTCTATCTATCTATCTGTCTGCTTGTCTCTGTGTCCCAGTCTGTCAGTCTCTCTGTTTGTCTCTTTCTCACTCAGTTCCTCTGTCTGTTATTGGTTCTACTTAGATGTACAATTCTTTTACTGCATAAAAGTCGCTATGCATATATGTTTCTTGTGTCCTATTTTAAATGGTGAATGGTCATCTAAATTTGTGCAGTATTATCTCATTCTATTATTATTAAAGCAAGTCGATATAAAATAATTGTTTGTTTGCTCACACAATATTAACTATTACTCTTTCTCTCCCTCTCTCTCCTTCCTGACATATATATTACATATATTATGTGTGTGTATATGGAACTATCATTGTCTTGATTGTAGAAGCATGTTGGTGACATAAACTTGGATAATAAAAAAACACTCTAGAAGCAGATAAAACTTGCTTGAAAGATGTTGTGACACTAGTTAAGGAATTAAATTTTTAGATATTTGACTGTCGTAAGTGATTGAACATGTGACACTTCCTTTTAACATGACCACAAGTTATTTTATTCTGTCATATTTCTCACCAACAGAGCGCTCTTTATGGAGCCCACCTTGTTGATGCTCGATGAGCCCACCAACCACTTGGACCTGAATGCTGTCATCTGGTTGGACAGCTACCTGTGCTCCTGGAAGAAAACGCTCCTCATCGTCTCCCACGACCAAAACTTCCTCAACGATGTCTGCACTGATGTCATCCACCTGGGTAGGTGTGGTCCACCTGGGTAGGTGTGATCTAGGTACAGACGTGTTATTTCACTAAGAAGCTCTTGAGCAGACCTGATAGTTCCAGTATTTGTTCAGACATCAGAACTTTTCTCCTTTTTGTCTTGATTCTTTACCTGTTTCTTAGATATGGAATTTTTGAGGATTAATTGGTTGCATATTCATGTCTCCACTCTGTGTGTCTGTCTGTGTACACCTGTGTACATATTGTTGTGTGTATGTTTGTGTGTGTGTGTGTGTGTGTGTGTGTGTGTGTGTGTGTGTGTGTGTGTGTGTGTGTGTGTGTGTGTGTGTGTGTGTGTGTGTGTTGCAGATAGCCAGAAGCTGCAGTACTATCGTGGAAACTACAGTGAGTTGCAGTCAATGGTTGCACTGGGAATACGATGTTCAAACTATCTCCTGTAGCAATACAGTGTGTGATTGATTACCTATGTCTACCAGTACATTCCTTGTTTTCTCCAGATATTCTCTACGGGTTAACTCATTTTCTAAACCACTTTTCTGAACTTCCATAAATGCTCCTTTTATGTATCAACTAGCGGCATATACCCGGGAGTTGCCCGGCCAACATCAACAAGAAACTTTATAGAAGCCACTCAAATTTCAGCCTGGTTATTCCTTTAATTAGCTTTTGGAGCCAAAACAACTGCTTGTGGGTGTGGCTAATACCAGGCCACACACACATGCAGCTAATGAGGCTCACCTGATTACTTTGACTCCATATGCCAAATTTTAGCCCGATTGGTCAATAAATGAGTTTTTGGTAGGCATAATGATGTCCTATGGGTGTGGCAATGACCAGACCACACCCATTGACACACACGTGATAAATAATGCTCACCCAGTTGCTTGGAAACCTCATTCTAAATTTCAGTCTGGTTGGTCGTTCGATCAGCTTTTAATAGCCAAAACAATTTTCAGTGGGTGTGGTTATGTACAAACCACACCCATGTGGTTAATAATGCTTTTTCGTGTACTTGGAGACCACACACCAACTTTTTGCATGATTTGTCCCTGATTAAAATTTTTCAGCCAAAATAACTTCCTGTTGGTGTGGCTATGGCAAAACCACACCCATTACCATACCCACATATGTTTAAAAATGCTCACCCGGGTTCTTGGAGAGCACATGCCAAATTTCGGCCTTTTTTTTTTCTATGTATTTGGCCATGATGCCTAGACACCAATACATAAAAACATATTTACAAACCAAAATATGTATTGAAATGGGTTCGTGGATCATCTCCTCTGGTCCAAGCTTTATTCAGAAGTTGGTTTTTTTTTTGTGGCACTTTTTTTCTTTACACACCAATGGTAGAGGTGTAGCCTGGAGGGATCCTGCCCATGTTACTCCCAAAGTCAATTTGTGTATGCATACCATGTTTTAAGTCTGTCGCTCCAAGGGTTTGTCTGGCTAAAGTACCATTTTTGGCCTTTTTTGGGCCTGACATGAACACAGAAATGGGTGTGGTCATATACATGGCAAAAAAAAATATTCCCTAGATTATATTGATTCCAAATATATGTGTTCGTGTTCTAACTCCATAGGTTCAAATGTTTTTGCTGAAATATTTCTGGCATTTTTAGCCCTGCATAGGGAAAGGAAGAGGTATGGTCAGGTGGGACCCAGCCCATGTTACTCCCAGAGTGAAGTCATACATGCATACCAAGTTTTAGATCTGTGACTCCAAGGTTTTTCTGGCCAAAATACCATATTTGACTTTCTTGTTACCATGGTAACTATTTTCTGGATTTTAAAAAATTTTTTTAGCCCACGCATTAAGTTAGGTCAAGATCTATCATCACGCCAAGTTTCAGAGAAACCCACCCACAGATTTGGCCAGAATGATGGTACAAACATACATATAGACACACACAGACACACAGACAAGACACAGACAGACAGACAGACATGCAGACATCTCCTTTATATAAATAGGAGATGAACTAATTCAATCTATCATTCCACCCACTCTTGTGTTAGTATAGTAGAAACTCCATGAGCAGAGATACACAAGTAATCTTTTTTTTTCTTTTTTTTAATTTTTCAGTTGTTACCTTAATGTTGACTCACGGAGACTTAAAGTTTGTGTGTGGTAAGTAGTCTGCAAGCTGCGGACATGAAGCTACTTGCTGTGTGCATGCCAAACTCAACCAGTGGCTATGTTGTACCCAGCCAACTATAGCACCTTCCACCATAAGGGAGTTGAAAGGGAGATCTTGAAACGAGGAAATATCATAGGATTCTTCTACAAGAAGCTGCAAACATAGAAGTATAAAGTGGTGGATGGAAAGAGAAAAAGCTTCACCAGCAAACTTCTTGTTCCCTCATGAGCTTTCTCATCAGAGGTGAATGTGTCTAGTCGTACGCAAGACGTCATTGTGGATGCATGTAATGGTTAATGATGTAGGCAGAGGATTATGATTTTAGATGAGCATCTGATTAGAGAAGGTGTTAATATGCTACATGTCCTAAACTATTAGTCTGCCTGCTGTACAACTTGCTGCCATGCTCAGCGGTTCCACAATTAGAAATGGGCACCTTTTATTTATATTGAAGGGAAAAAAAGTTAAAAATTTTTTTAATTAAAAAAGTTATTTTATGGTTGCTAGAAATCCTTGCAGATAGCCTTCAAATTAGATATTGGTAATTGATGCACCACGGATGGGTAAGGTTATGGACATGGTAGGGAGCTGTCTCTCTATTTATACATCATTGGTAGGACACTTGTGATTGTAATTTCTATTAGATGAGCATCTGATTAGAGAAGGTGTTAATATACTACATGTCCTAAACTATTAGTCTGCCTGCTGTCCAACTTGCTGCCATGCTCAGCGGTTCCACAATTAGAAATGGGCACCTTTTATTTATATTGAAGGAAAAAAAAGGTTAAAATTTTTTTTAATTAAAAAAGTTATTTTATGGTTGCTAGAAATCCTTGCAGATAGCCATCAAATTAGATATTGGTAATTGATGCACCACGGATGGGTAAGGTGATGGACATGGTAGGGAGCTGTCTCTCTATTTATACATCATTGGTAGGACACTTGTGATTGTAATTTTTATTAACCAATAACCATAGACGTGCCAATAATGGCTATTTACTTGATGGAAGTTTTGCATTGATATATGAACTTCCTTATATGGAATTAAGTTTAAGTGTAGTGTGGTTATGACAACTATTATTGCTACTCAATGCAACTACCGCTGTGTCTAAGAAATACATTGTCGGCATTATTACTGCATGTTAGTGTCAATGCTAATATATTAATATGCACCAGTCAATGCTCCAAATATATAATTCATGAATTCTATTCTATACCAAATAATCACCGGAATATGCTGGCAGTGAGTACCCAGCAAGGCCAGATCAATGGCCTCCTGTATCTGAGGTTGGGTATCCTTGCTAGTTGAGCTACTCCCAAGATGGTTGACCTTGCCCTCCTTCAGCCTCTCTCTGGAGTCCCCTTGATTGACATTTCTAATGCCCCTCCCTCCCTCCTCCTCCACAGATGACTTTAAAAAGATGTACATGCAGAAGTTCAAGGAGATGGAGAAGGCCTACACCAAGCAAGTGAAGGCCATCAAACAGATGAAGTCTCAGGGAAAGTCCAGAGTCCATGCTGTGAGTAACACATGCACCGTGGAGTTCTAAGTGCATGCGTTCCCTGCATTGCAGAGCATGTGGCCAATAGTTTGTCGGACATGTGGTGTGCGTGTGCATTTGTGTTATTTTTTTTCCTTCCAAATTTTATATACTTTTCAATATTGTGACAGATTATTTTCAAAACAAACTTTCTAAGAAGAAACTCTTGAAACCTACTGGTAGGTGTTTCAGTTGAGAGCAATTTATGCTGATTTCTTTGGCAAAAATGTTTTACGAAAGTCCTTTTTCCTTTTTTTTAATTTTAATGAAACCTATTAGAAGGTATAAATGCAAGAATGAATTCCTACAGAAAATTTTTTATTGTTGAAGTATTCCTCAGCTTATTTGTGTAGGTGTGCCAGTTAGAGATCTCGCTTCTCCACAAAAGTTACTCCCAAAGTCAATTTGTGTATGCATACCATGTTTTAAGTCTGTCGCTCCAAGGGTTTGTCTGGCTAAAGTACCATTTTTGGCCTTTTTTGGGCCTGACATGAACACAGAAATGGGTGTGGTCATATACATGTCCAAAAAAACATTCCCTAGATTATATTGATTCCAAATATATGTGTTCGTGTTCTAACTCCATAGGTTCAAATGTTTTTGCTGAAATATTTTTGGCATTTTTAGCCCTGCATAGGGAAAAGAAGAGGTATAGTCAGGTGGGAACCAGCCCATGTTACTCCCAGAGTGAAGTCATACATGCAAACGCATCTCTATGTCTTGTACATGCACATGTGTGGTAACATCAGTGTCACTATGGCAACAATGGAAGATACATATGTAGGTTTTAGAGAAAAATGGGTAATGGTAGTTGGGCTGTGTCTTAGGGTGGTGGCAACATAGCTTATTAAAACCCTTGTCCATTTAATCTTAAGTATATATACATCTCTATCAATATGTAACAAGGTTCTATTAAATGGTGTGCATTATTTAGGAATCAGCTGCTAAGGATGCACAGTCCAAGGGCAAGAAGAAAGGCGGAGGAAAGGTACTTTATGTATAGTAGTGGGTGCAGGGGTGGTTGCGTGCATGGCATAGGTCAGTCATTATTAGCCATGAGCCTTGTGCTTGTGTTGGTGGGTGAAGTTGTGACTGAGTCCATTGGTGCTGACATATGAAGCATAGGGGGGGAGGGGTTAAGTCCACCCTCCGCTTAGGTAATGTGCATTCATGGGGTAAACATTGCAGAATATTATAATATTACACTTGTTCAAACATTATAGTACAATACAACTATTCCACAATGCCAAGTCAGCACTTTTACATGTGTACAAATATTCTCAGATCACAATGTGTAGCACGCATCGTGAATGGTCACATCAGCATATTCTATTGTCTTTGCTGTGTGCTCATGAATGTGACCTCCTCCTGGTGGTCTGTGTTTCAGCATGTGGTGGGGCCTGACGACGATGAGGGCCCAGCAGAACTGCTGGCCAAGCCTCGGGAGTATATCGTCAAGTTCTCCTTCCCCAGTCCTCCTCCTCTCAGCCCACCCATCCTTGGGTTGTATGGTAAGGGATAATCACATGAGATTCCTCACAGCTTCCTTATGACATGTGTAACTATGACAAGAGATGCTGTGCTGACTTTTAGCTGTCCCGTATCCTTTTTTTAACCAATTTTTCATTAAGGCCTTCTTACCTTGAGAAGAGCGTGTGTTGTACAGGGATATGGTTGGAGGATAGCAGAAGTGATGGAGGTTTATTGCCGAGTATTGGAGTAGTGTTAATATAGGATATAGGAAGTAGTACACTTAGTCTTCCTCCACTTATACTAGCCAAGCATGTTTGGTGTTACATGTGTTTCTTACATATGTTGGTTAGTTTTTTACATTTGTAACTTAATGTTACATGTGTTGCATGATGTTACTTAGTGTTATCTCACTCATGTTATTTTGTTACATATGTTACTTGATGTTACATGAGTTGCTTAATTTTACATCTGTTACTTAATATTAATGTATTGTTTGATGTTACAGGTGTCTGTTAGTGTTACTCGTGTTTATTTATGCTACATGTGTTGCTTGATGTTACATGTGGTGCTCGACGTACAGATGTGAAGTTTGGCTATACTGGTCAACCACTGCTATTCACCAATATCAACTTTGGTATTGATATGCAATCAAGAGGTCAGTTAGGATCATTTGGGTGTTCACATGTTCAGTATTACTTAGTAATGCTTCAATTTTTCAATTCTCCTTCAAAACAACAGCAAATAAACTTTGTACGCTGTGCACTTAGTGCAGTTACAAGTGGTCTGTGCTAGCAGGAGATTAAGTGTTGTGTATGTGGCCTCTTCCAGCTGAACTTATAAATCAAACATTATTTTCCCTTAAACTTTTACCTTTTTGTAATTATATATTCGGAGTGTATTCCAGAATGCACTTTAATTAACCCTCTTCCTGCTATAATAACATACAGGTGCAAGCATGGTGGACCCACTCCAAAATAATTCAACAACTACTGTCTCCTTCCTATCATTATTATTTAGAAAATAAACTTCATTAATTGTTTAGAAAATAAACTTCATTAATTGTTTAGAAGTGTTAAAGAAATAGTCTTTTTTTTTTAGTCTTGTAAAGTTTTTATCCATTTAATGAGTTAAACTCAGGTAAATGAAAGGTTAGAGTTTTAATTTGAAAAATGATCATGTCAGAATTATAATGCTTTTTTTGGTGATATTTTGCTCTCCAATAACAATTCATTGACTTACATTGATTTAGTGGGTGTGGCAGCTCTCTCTCTCTCCCTGTGAAACCACAGGTGTACATGATCAGCAGTGTTGAAGTAATGGACTGCTGTGCTTACAGCCGGAGCAGTCCCTGGTACCCTCCTAGCTGTGGTTAAACTAATTGAATGATTCAACAGTTTGTACTCCAGGGAATTACTTGTAATCATTCTTGTATGTTGGACCACAGCCATAGTGTGAGAAATGGTCATATGGTCTATATAACAACTGGTGCTCTGCTGTGGGTCACACAGGTGACATTTTTTTGGGCATTTCTTACAGAGTTCTTACTGTTTAGCTCTCTGAGTGTTATGTGGGTACTACTCTACTGCGTCTGTTAGTAGAGAGCCGGGGCCAACCCTGCAGTAACTTTGACTCTGATCCTTGAGATCCAAGGATGCCGGTTACCTGGCCATCTTGGCCAGTGCTACAGAGCATGTGATACTGTGTGTGGCTTGGTATGTTTTATGATGCTGTTGCTATACTTATTGCTTGTGTGTATGTGTATAAGTATCATCTTGAAACAGTAAATCACTGGGTGTGTGTGCGTGCGTGCGTGCATGTGTGTGTGTGTGTGTGTAGTGGCAGTTGTAGGTCCGAATGGTATTGGCAAGTCATCATTTCTAAACTTACTGATCGGCAAGATTGACCCAGTAAGTGAAACATAGATGTTGCCAGATGGTGATGTTGATGTTGATACTCTACCATTTTAACTGTCTAGGAAGTGCCAAATCATTGTGTTTTAAAATATTTTATGTCTCGATACCCTAAAAATTGATTGTCATTTAATTTTTTGTAACACATTGGTGAAGGAAATTACGGTAAGTAAATTATTCCTAGTTTTTTACAGTATTCCTGATTAAAAAAAAATTTTTTTTTTCCAAGAATGGTTGTCCTTGCATGTGAGGGCGACTTTCTTGACACTGGCTGAATCTGTCATGTGATCCATTGTGTATCGTAATACAGCTGGCACTAATGGATACCAACAACAAGGTTGCATCAGTTTCATTTACTTAGCATTTGTTTTGTGAACCTGGTTTGGTTTACCATATCTTTCTCTTTAAGTGGAAATAATAGGCTAATATGGTGTTAGAAGTGTGCTAGTTGTGGAAGGCTCTATGATATTGAAATCAGTTATTAATAACATTGTTATGTATGTTTTATCAACTTTCAGCTTGAGGGAGAGGTTCGGAAAAATCATCGTCTGGTGAGTAAGGTGTGGCATGTATTGCATTCCTAGCATTCCTTGTGGTTTGCTACATGCCCACAATAATGCCTTGACACCAAGTGGAAACCTTGTCTCTTCCTGCTTGATATGTGTATTGCATATTGTGAATTTTAATTTTGCTAATTAAGGTTCTAATTGGACATAATTTGTATGACATGTAAGTTTCAATTATGGACATGATTTGCAAGTGAAGTGTTTGTTGTTTGGTTCCATACAGAGGATTGGGGTGTACAATCAACATGCAGCTGACCAGCTGGAATTGTCTGAGACTTCAGTGGAATATCTTAGAGTGAGTGATGCTGTTCCCATTGCCACTAATGGGCACCCCATGTCACTCTTTAAGTGTTTTCTTTGAATTTATCTTGTAAATGCATGGTTGAACCCTACCATGTAGCTACATATGCACTTGGTTGAAGATGAGAAAATACTAACTAGATGGGATCCAATTGATATAAACAGTGATACAATGTTCTTTAGTTATTTGCTGTTGTTGTGGGTGCCATTATAGTTTGTCTACTAACGCAATGTCACACCTTGCATGCTGCAATCAGCAGATGAATACATTATGCATCAGCTGAGGCAACGGACCTTATAAGATCATATGATCGATTTCAATTATGTATATAATTAAGTGATTTTTAAAATATTTTTTTGCTTATTTTTTTTCTCCTCAAGCTTTTTAATGTTTCCCTCAAAAATCTGCTGGTGATATATGGGTGGCATTAAATGAAGTAACGTGTGATATGTGGGTGGCATGAATTGGAGTAACAGCTGTATCTCTGCCCTGCAGAGAAAGTTCAATTCTGACTACCAGTTTACCCGCAAGACTCTTGGTCGCTACGGACTACCAGGCCACGCCCATACCATCAAGATCAGGGATCTGTCAGGTGGCCAGAAAGCGAGGGTCGTATTTGCTGAGTTGGCATTAATGCAACCGGATATACTCATACTTGTGAGTGAGGTAGTAAGTTGACACGAACACAAAGGGAAGAGGAAGTGGGGAGGGGGTGAGCTAGTCCTATAGAGTGCTGTCTCAAGAGTATGGTAAGAGAATGAGATGGACCAGTACTGCTTGCTAGTATCACTACTATGAGCAAAACTGCATACAAATTGCTGTGCAATTGTTCAAATGTCATGTACTTTATTTGTTGAATTCATGTAGCACTTGTATTGCAGTGTATATTTTATATCTACTGTATTAGAACTGTGCTATTCTGATATCAGTGTTGTGTTGTATATTACATGGATGATTCGGTAAGGGTCAGTCTCACCCATAAGAGGGTTGGTTAGTTGTATTGGATTCACACATCAAGCAGATGTAGCAGTAGTAGTGCGAGCTCTTGTGCATATAGTAGATTAGCTGTAAGTCAAACATGATCCAGTGATCTACTCAATGATAACGTAGATAGCTCACCCTTAGTGATCCATATCTTCATGAGGGTATGAAATTTATAATTTTATACACAGGGTGTTTTTTTTGTTGTTGTTGAAATTGTTAATTTATATGATCAATATTAAAATGCATGGATTTAGTATAGTTGCAAGGCGATGAATTTATTTAACTGTAAATTAATTTGTATGTTATATTGTAATCGTATTTTCTTTGTTGTTTCTGTGTTATGGTAACACTGTTCTAATTAAAGGACGAACCTACAAATAACCTCGATATTGAGTCCATCGATGCCTTAGCAGATGCCATCAACGAATTTACTGGAGGTTTGTGAGCATGTGCGCATGTTAGTGGGTGTGTGTGCGAGTGCATATACGTGTGTGTGTTGTGGTGTAATGAAGTGTGGTGTGTGTAGCATGAATTAGTTAATGGTGTGTGCATATATAACAAAAGATGATTATCACATCATTAGCAATGGAGGTGCGTCTGTTGCAATAACAAAGTTGCGCCATCATGCACACAGTTCCCAATACACACGCACGCACACACACACACACACACACACACACACACACACACACACACACACACACTCGCACGCACATGCACACACACAAGCATGCATGCATGCATGAACACTGAGCTGGCCAATAGGATAAAAGTGCTGAAGATTGAACTGGTGGGGGCCACAACAGTTTGTATGTATATGAATACATGTATATGTAATGTATTGGTTTCTACTTCTGTGTTGATGTTTGTAGGTGTTATTTTGGTTAGTCACGATGCTCGTCTGATTGGGGAGACCAACTGCCAGCTGTGGGTGATTGAGGAGAAGGATATTAGTGAGATAGATGGAGATTTTGATGATTATAAGCAAGAGGTGCTGCAAGCTTTGGAACAATTAGAAAAATGAACATTTCTTAATGTCATTCAAAACCACATCTTTTTGTAATGATGTATATATGTGTATTATGCTATGTATCAGCTGAGGTAGCTGGCATTACCAGAAACTATTTTCCTTGCAGAAGAGAAGAAATGCATCATAGCTACATAAAATTGAAATTAATGGAGTCATAATTCCTGTCAGTTTGAAAATTGAGTTAACTTGATATGTTCTGCATCTTATAGTGGGTGTTTCTATTAAAAAGCACTAGAAAGAAGAGGGGGGGGGGGGGGGGGGGGGAAGAAAATTTAAAAAACTACAAACCCCCTACCCTTGCCTACAGGAAATTTTTTCAGTCTTGCCTCTACAGTAACAAACCTGCTCACTCTTCCGGTTATGTGGAGATTATATGCCAAACCTAATTGAACTTGGTTGTATCAGTTTAGTTTTCCATGGAAATTTATGCTATTATGCCACCAAACCACGCCCATTGAAAAACCACATTCATTGCCACCCACTATGAATGAAACTTTTGCAAAAATGTGCAGGGAGGTGTCTTGATCAATCTCTCAAAATTTCTTAAAGATCCCTCCAGTGGTTTGGAGGGAGTTAAAGAAGCCTTTGATATAGGTGCACAGACAGGTAGACAAACAAAAATAGTGAATTATAATAAGATGGTTGAACTCCATTACTTGGAATGACCCCAACTAATGGCTAGCCAACCTAAATTGAATGAATGCCTATTACAGAGTTCAACTTTATTGGATGCGTTAACTAGCTAATATATTCAAATAAATTTGAAATAAAGAGTTTAATTAAATAATACAATTAAAATTGGAGTGACAAGTGAATTAAAATGAACTCATTTGAATTAAATATATAGAGAGAGACCACAAGGGGAAAATGCAGGTCTGCTCATTTTTATTATTTCTGAAAGTCCATTGTGTTCAGTAAGAGGAGTTCAAACAAGTCATCACAAAAAAAAAAACATCTAACCATCAAATCTAGGGACATAAAACATGAAATCAAAACTAATCAAAATGGATAGAGCATTAAATTGATATCATCAATTTAAATAAATGACATATTTATGTCTCCTTAATTCAATTTTAATTTAATTTTGAAATAATGGTCCTCAAAAACCAGTTTAAAACCAGTTTAAAAAGATAAAATAATTATGACAACCCAACTAAATTAGTTGAATTAAATTGAACCACCACAACCTTGGGTAGAACTGGTACATCCATGTTCTATTAGTTGCTTTGAGTTGGTAACAGGTGATCTAAGTTGTGGTTAACATAGAAACTGTCTTGTTTTGACCACATTTTTCAACATTTCAATACAATGTAATAAGCAGGGCTAGAAATTGGAGGTAATAACATTAAAAAATGGTAATAAAATCCAATTTATGAAGATCAGATCTAGATAAATCTAAACTCTAGTGCAGACAGGCCTTAACACCACACATCAAATTTTATTCAATCACACATTGCATCTCTGTAGAGCCTCTTACTATAGAGCCTCTTACTATAGAGCCTCTGGTTAGACAACATTCTTCGTTTTGCCTGAACGAAAAATAATTTCAATAATATAAGATTATTAGCATAGACTAAAAGTGTGATTTCCCCAGGCCAGTCAGTGTTAACAGATGAAAGTTTATAAAAGTGGCAATGGCCACCACAGTGGTCTACTCTTACATGCATGTGTGTTTTTATATATAGGAATGCACAAGCCGGAGAGTAAGTAGTGCAATTTTACAGTCAAGGTTGCAAGATGTAATCTTGATAACCAAAATAACTTTTATGAACAAAAGAAAAAAGCGCACACAGCACAAGATTAGACAAAACATGTGACTGACTAAAAACAACAACATGACTTGCTACTCTTACTACCTACAACTATTGAACTTGCATTTAACAATGAACACACACACACCCACCCACCCACCCACACCCACACACACACACACACCCACACACACACCCACACACACACACCCACACACACACACACACCCACACACACACACACACACACACACACACACACACACACACACACACACACACACACACTTCAATTAAATAATTTTTTATACTCATTTGGAAATCAATTGAATTTTGGATGATTAGAATCTCACACCCACTTTTATGGTCACGCCCATGCATAACGTTGAACTCGAACACGTTCAAGTGCAGGTGATTTTTTTTTCGGTTTTTTTTTGTTGTTTTTTTTGCAGCTTTAGTTTCGGCTTGAGATAACGCGTAACTCAGCTGAAGGACAGAAATGGGACTAGGACTGGGACCGCTGAGAACCGTTTTTATTGTTATGGCAGCGTTGCTGTTCCTGCTCGGTTTAATTTCTGAAGGGTCTTCTGCTTCAAGCGAAAAATTGGGCGAGCCTTCTTTCAATTTGTTCGGTAAAGAAGAGGTACTTGATGTCGAAGAGTCTGTACAGACCTCTCTGAAAGCTGTAGCGAATCTGTGGACTGTGTATCTCCCCCAGGTACTGGTTCAATCCAACTCCAACAGCCACTACAATCTCTCCAAGGTATGTAGGAAATCTGCCATGAATATTCTGTATTATGATAGCACCTCTTACAAGAACATCACCATACCAGGACCTAGGACTATTCCCCTCATTGATGCAACTGGTAAACAAGGAGCTGGATTGTTAACTGGCAATGTGATGTGGGATGGTTCTTTGGATGAATGCTTTAACTACAACTACACTGACTATTGTGTTGCAAGTACAGTCTTTCCAAGTCCCGAATTAGTTAATAATACACATGCACCTAAAGAATTAACTTGGACAGTTGGCCTGTGTGTGCCTAAAGGGTGCAACGCTTCTGACATCAGCCATCTCATCAATGAAACTGAGGTGCTGCAGTCTAAACAAGACACTATTAGATGTCTCAGCTCAAAAATGCCAAGCTATAATACAGGAGCTAAAATTATGATGACTGTTACTGGCATATTTATACTGTTGGTGATTGTCGGAACTATTTTGGATATTATCTTAATGATTCTGCTTCTTGCTCAAAATCCTTTTGAGAGAGAGTATGTTAATATGGAAGCTATTTATAGTGGAAGTGGGCCTGTCGACAGTACAGAAACAGACAAATTTTTGGACTCTGAAAGGGAACCCTTGATAGAAATAAAAAGGGAAAAACCCCATGTTCGAGTGAGGCCAATAGAATTCTTCACTGCCTTCTCTCTCTTCAAGACTGTGCCTGCTCTTCTTTCTACCAAGCAGGCACCTCATGTCATCACGAGTTTGAATGGGCTGCGGGTCATCAGCATGTTCTGGGTCATTCTTGGCCACACTCACTTTTGGCTTTACCAAGATCGTACCATAAATGTGGATAACAGGCTAAATATACGCCTTCTCTTTTCACGATTTTCTTTTCAGATTATTGAACATTCCTTTTTTGCAGTTGATAGCTTCTTCTTCCTCAGTGGTGTTTTAGTAGCTTACCTTGTCCTCAGAGAGATGAAGAAGAGGAATGGTCGCTTTCCTTTTGTTCCTTTTTATGTTCATCGCTACCTCCGCCTCACACCAACTTTAGCCTTTGTTCTATTCTTTGCTTGGTTTCTCACCGATCACATTACCTATGGCCCTGGTCTATTGAGTAATCCCTACAGCAAGGCTTGCAGTTCATATTGGTGGACCAACTTACTGTACATTAACAATTTCTATCCCTGGAGCTTGTCTGAGCAATGTGTGGGTTGGACTTGGTATCTTGCTAATGATATGCAATTGTACGTCATATCTCCGGCCGTTCTCATTGCAGTGTACCATTTCCTTCCAGCTGGTCTCCTAGTTTCGGCATTGTTTCTAGCAAGTGGATTCATCATAACTGGTTCCCTCACTGGTGTATACGACTTTCAATCAAGTCCATTTTCAGAGTATGCTTATGGTTATGTAGCCAAGCCTGGCGCTCCAGTGACTTATATCGACACCATCTACGTCAAGCCTTGGGATCGCATTGCTCCCTACATAGTCGGACTTCTTCTGGGCTACGTATTCTACAGAGGTTATAAACTTTTATACTATCGTATTGTCAACGTTCTATTGTATGGGCTTATGTGGGCTATTGCTGCCTTTGTTGCTTTTTGGCTCGTTTTTGGACTCTACTTTATCTGGCATGGCCATGTCCCTACAACCACTGAGAATGTCATATACATAACCTTCAGCCGATTCCTGTGGGCGGCATGTATGGCTGTGGTGGTTTTTGCTTGCCACAATGGCTATGGTTGGTTTATCAACTCTTTTCTCTCGATGAAGATCTGGACACCTCTTGCTAGAATGACCTTTAGTGCATATCTAGTTCATCCTATTTTATTAACTGTTGTTTATGGTCAGCTTCAAACCTCAATGCATTATACTGACATTACTGTGGCCACCTATGCGGTTGCTTTCGTGGTTCTTTCATACGGAGTGGCTGCCCTTATCTGTTTGTTAGTGGAATTCCCTCTGGGATCTGTGGAGACACTGGTCTTCAAATGTTTCGGCTCCGAAGGTCGAAATAACCATCAGAAAAGTACTAAGGTGTATTTTAGTGTCAATGCTCGTTCTCAGTCCATCCAAGCATGACACATATACTTCTATTTTCACTTTAGTCCAACTAATTTTGGTGTGACTTATTTTGTGTTTATTGTAAATATGTTTATTTTATCTGTTTTTAATACTCATTATGTGTGACCTTGTATTCTTAAATTTTAAAAATCAAATCTGAAAAATTTGGTGCTGAATATTATCTTGGTTGCACTTATTTAGGAAGCAAACATAATATATGAAAAGAACCACACAAATTGGATGCAGTAAATGTAATGCTGAATAAAATAATTTGGTACATAAAATTTTTTTTTCAGTCTGATGACAGTGGCAGAAGTCTGTGTTGGGATTAAAAAAAGGATATTAAATAAATAAATAAAATTTAAAAAAATATTTTAAAAAATTGTGATGGTCATTGTAGTACATATGTGATGAATAAATCAATAGCATATTTCTGTTCAACATTATATTTTCTTTTAATTTCTCTATTCAGAAATTGACTGAAAAAATGGATAGGATCTGACAATTGTTCTTCCCTTTGCAATCTAGGAAAGATATATATATATATATATATATGTCATCAGCACCAATCCCCCTCCAACATAGCCCCCTTTTAAAAAAACATCTGGTAACTTTTTTTTTTTTCTTTTTTTTTTTTAAAGAAAAAATTGTGAAACAATATGGGAACAGCAGTTCAAATTAGATCATCATTTATTCTGCTTAATAAACTCTGGCAAATGATTAGTAGATTAGATTTAAAGTAGTAAAAGTCCTCTAACTAGTTTACATGAGTAGGGAGAGCGTTTTTTTCCCCTGCAATAGTTACTCATTTTAAATATAATTTCTTTTTCTCTCTTTTATATCATCTTTCTATAATTTTGTATGTTTATTGGTGGGGAATAAATTTGTAAAATCCTTGCAGGCTTAATCTGTGTCTCAGGCCACCTGGAATTCTTTCTTCAGTTATTTTTTCTTCATTATTTTAAACCTTTTAAAATTAATTAAAATAATTCTAATTTGCATCTACTAATTTTGATATATATTTTTTAATATATCCAAAAAAATTCATAAATTTTAATGATATAGTAGAATCTGTTAACTCCCCAGTGCTCTGCCTTCTACACTTCTTTACAATGGCAGCGGTGCAACAGGAAGTGGGTGTGTGGGAGTGCCAACCACAATCACAGAGGCTAAGACCTTAAAGTACTTGCTGAACACCAGCCATAAATAGTGTGAATGAAGGGGAAAACCCACACCATTTCCTGGACAAAATGTGTGCACAATGGACTTTTTTTGTGTACTGTAAAGTATTAAAGTAGTGTTTCATTAACTATGTTTGCAAAACTGATTAAAGTGATTTTCTATCCTTAATCAGTTAGGCACAATAACTCCATTTCACAGAAAGGAATCTCCCAAAGTGTTCATATTCATACATATGTATGCAATGTTTCATACAAAAATATTAAGTGTATTGAACAGCAAATTCCTTAATGTAGTAGAAACACTACAAATATAAACAGTGAGGTTTCATGAATCAAATATCAGCAGTGCTAGGGCTAGGGCTTTTATACATGCAAATTCATGCACATCAACTTAATGCACTTTGCAATCATGTCTTTTTCCACTATGCAATCCTGAAATTGTTTCATATTATTAGCTATTGCTTCTGTTGCTGTTGTTTTAATTATTGAATAATGCAATATTGTCAGAGTGGAAACTGCTAAGTTATCAGAGCTATTGCACTTTGAAGGATGATTATGTAGTTACAGATTTGTAACCTGTGTAATTTGTGGAGATCATATAGTGATGATGTCAAGTAAAATCAGGAAGAACGATCAATCATTAAAATCAGCCAAAAACACCTACACTAGTAAAAATAATAGCACAGGAAGAGAATCACTACATATTGTCTATCATATGATCATGTACATATAAGAATAATAAGATTTTAAAAAGTAGTTGTGGGATTTCTTTCTTCTTTCTTCTACATTTTATTCTATTTTGTTGAACCGGTTTGTCTCTGGCTTTCACGAACTGTCATTCCAACCAATTTGAACACCAACATCTCAATGGTTCCAAGAGGTAATTCGACCAACAAGCAAACAATTCCAGCTATGGCATAAGATAGAACCACAAACGCAATCAAGAAGAAAGCAATGGTGACATCAGTATAGTGGAATGTTTTCTGAAACTGACCATATACCATAGTCAGCACCACTGGATGGACAAGGTAAGCATTGAAGGTCATTCTAGACAAGGGTGTCCATATTTTCATGGATAAAAAAGAGTTGATGAACCACCCATAGCCATTGTGACAGCAAAAAACCACAAGAGCCATACCAACTCCCCACACAAAGCGGGAGAAAGTAATGTACATGACATTTTCAAACTGTGCAGGAGTGTGGCCATGCCAAGTGGAGTACAGGCCATACACAACTGCAAAGGAAATCAAACCTGACACTACCCACAGAAGAAGGTAAGCGGGAACATTCTTTTTCCGACCAAAGGGCAACCGAATTCCTTTGTACAGGATGTATCCCAAGACCATCCCTACAAGGTAAGGCTGTATACGACTCCATGGCTTGCTATAGACTAGGTCATTAAACAGTGAAGGATCATTATGTCCAGTGTAATTATATGCTACTACTGCAAATGAGTTAGCTTGAAAATCATATATTCCAGCTAGAGTGGCAGTGACAATGAAGCTTCCAAGCAGCAATGCAGCAACTATCACTATGGCAAAGGGGAAGCTGTAATAGAGTGGAATCAGTATAAATGGAGATATGATGTAGAATTGCATATCATTACCAAGATACCATCCCCAAGCTATGCACTCTTCGCCCATTTTCCAAGGATAAAGGTTATTAATGTATAAAAGATTAGTCCACCAATATTTACCACAGGAAGTAATCATAGAAAAAGCTCCAAGGGAGACGGAAGGAGAGTAGACTATATGGTTGTAGAGTAGCCAGGAAAAGAACAGAACAAAGGCATATGTAGGAGTGAGGCGAAGATAGCGATGAATATAGAACATTAAGAAAGGAAATCGACCATTCTTCTTCTTCATATCACGGAGTGTAAGATAAGCAACTAGTACACCACTGAGGAAGAAAAAACTATCTACTGAATAAAATGCACTTCCCACTGCCTGAAAGGAGAAACGTGATAAAATAGGAAGCATCATTAATTGGTTATCCACAGTCCCAGGAAGTGCTAACCAAATGTAGGTATGGCCAAGGATCACCCAGAACATACTGATGACCCGCATTCCATTCAAACTAGTGATCACACTAGGTGCTTGTTTGGTAGCCAAAAGTGTAGGAACAGTCAAAAAGAGAGAGAAAGCAGTAAAGAACTGGTACATCCTCACGTTGTGCTTATCGTTTTTCACTTCCTTCTGAACAAGTAGAGGTGTTTTCTCATTAGCACCATTTTCAACACATGAATTAATATTGAGAGCATCATTAGACTCATTTCCTTCAAAATAAAGAATACTTTGAAGCAGCACATCGATAAGTGTTCCGACCACCACCATTGATGCAAGCACCAATGTCACCACAATCATGGCTATGGCCCCAGCACTGTAGCTTTGTTTCTTAGAGTCCTCACACTTGATTTTAGTCTCATTAGTTACTAGTATTCCAGTCATGTTAATGAGCACAGCAATATCAGTGTTGGTGCAGAACTTAGGTACACACAAACCAACCTGCCAGCTCAATGGATATATTGTAAGGTTCACCTGATTAGCAAGGCAGTACCCTGTATAATTATAATTAAAGCATTCATCATATGCACCATCTAAAAATAGGTTACCAGATAGTAGCCCAGCTCCTTGTTTTCCTGTGGCATCTATGAGAGGCAATAATTTAGTTGATACTGGGAAGGCACTGGATGAATTATCTCTCAAGCCAGGGAATAGATAATCAAGAGATTCCACACATCCTGATGATGAATTTATCCCCCACAGTTCAGGTAGGTACTTGGTCCATAGCTGCTGGAGAGCGTCCTGTGCTTTGCGAAGCTCCTTTACTAAGTGTGGGTTCTCACGGAGGGCGTCCTGGTGGGACCTTACCACTTGTAACTTCTGTGGGAGTTCATGGTAACCCTGAGATTGGACCCCAGGTAGGAATAGTACTGCTTGGAAACTCAGAATAACCGGTAAGCACCAGATCCGGGACGGCTTCCACGCTGCCATTGATTTCGCAACCAGTGCCCGGAGTAAACAGAAGAAAACTTGTTATTGAAATATTTTTGGCACATTTCTGAGTTTTGGCAAACCGCTTTTGAGTTTACCTAATTAATTTTAAAAAGGGAAAAGATCGTTCAGTGCCAGTAGTAACGTGTTTGGTCCAAATTAGAAAAAGAAGGGATGTATTTTTGTTGATGGTGATGTGATAGTGTTGTGTTATTGGTATTATTGTGGTTGATTTTGCACTTGATGTTGTTAATTATGTTGTTGCTTCAGTGTTGTTGTGTCAGTGTTGTTATTCTAATTATTATTATAAAAAATCTGCCTTCAATTTGAGAGGAGATAGCAAATACAAGCACAACGTTCCCTAAACCTTTTTTTCTTATTTATTTCTCTTTTTTTTTAAATTTATTAATTAATTATTTTTTAATCTTTCATTTAAAAAATTTTTTTTCCTACTAAAAAAAGAAGAAAAAAAAGGAGGAATTTTTTTGGATGGCTGTTATATTTTTCTCTCCCTGAACTTCACTAGTAAACCTCATGTTAGCACTCCTTTAACCTTGTCAGTTTATTCTACAAATATTTTTACCCCTACTCACCAAATTGGAAGTGTGTTGCCACTCTATAATTCCAACAATTGTAGCCTAAGAATTCTCTATCAAGTGGTTACTGCCATGGCAACATAAATTTATTTCAACTTTCAAAAATATTATTAAAGTGTATACCCTGTATACCCTGTACACCAGTAATTTCATTTACCACTATCATTGTTTACTTGCTTGACTTACAAACCATTTTTTGAAGAAGTTTGTATTTTTAACACTATCTATAACCATTATTTTGAACTTCTGCCAAGTATTTAATTGAATTTTTTTTTTGAACTTTAAAAAAAATGTATTTATTATTTTCAATGCTTCACAATGTTCATATATTGAATGGGATACATACTAAGGTAACAATGGAGTGATAAATTGTAGGTCATCTGGACTGAGTGTCCAATAGCCTTTCATGCATATTAAAAAAAAAAGAAGAAGAAAGTTAATTGAATAAATAAACGATGTTGTATGGGGAGAGTGAGAACACCAAATACAGGACAGGGCACTACAGGATTAAAGTTACTCTCAAAGTGAGACTTGAACATGTGGTGAAGTTGTTCTTTGCCTGGTTTCTTACCGATCACATTACCTATGGCCCTGGTCTATTGAATAATCCTACAGCAAGGCTTGTACTTCGTATTGGTGAACCAACTTACTGTACATTAACAATTTCTATCCCTGGAGCTTGTCTGAGCAATGTGTGAGTTGGACTTGGTATCTTGCTAATGATATGCAATTATACGTCACATCTCCAGCCATTCTCATTGCAGTGTACCATTTCCTTCCAGCTGGTCTCCTAGTTTCGGCATTGTTTCTAGCAAGTGGATTCATCATAACTGGTTCCCTCACTGGTGTATGCGACTTTCAATCAAGTCCATTTTCAGAGTATGCTTATGGCTATGTGGCCAAGCCTGGCGCTCCAGTGACTTATATCAATACCATTTATGTCAAGCCTTGGGATCACATTGCTCCCTACATAGTGGACTTCTTCTGGTCTACATATTCTACAGAGGTTATAAACTTTTATACTATTGTATTGTCAACATTCTACTGTATGGACTTATGTGGGCTATTGCTGCCTTTGTTGCTTTTTGGCTCATTTTTGGACTCTACTTTATCTGGCATGGCCATGTCCCTACAACCACTGAGAATGTAAATATACATAACCTGAAGCTGATTCCTGTGGGCAGCATGTATGGCTCTGGTGGATTTTACTTGCCACAATGGCTATGGTTGGTTTAGCAACCCTTTTCTCTCGCTGAAGATCTGGACACCTCTTGCTAGAAGGACCTTTAGTGCATATCTAGTTCATCCTATTTTATTAATTGTTGTTTATGATCAGCTTCAAACCTCAATGCATTATACTGATATTACTGTGGCCACCTATGCAGTTGCTTTTGTGGATCTTTCATACGGAGTGGCTGCTCTTATCTATTTGTTAGTGGAATTCCTTCTGGGATTTGTGGAGACACTGGTTTTCAAATGTTTCGGCTCCAAAGGTCGAAATAACCATCAGAAAAGTACTAAGGTTATTTTAGTGTCAATGCTCATTCCCAGTCCATCCAAGCATGACACATATGCTTCTATTTTCATTTTGGTCCAACTAATTTTGGTGTGACTTATGTTGTGTCTATTGTAAATGTGTTTATTTTATGTTTTCAATATTCATTATGTATGACATTCTCATATTCTCAAATTTTAAAAATCAAATATGAAAATTTGGTGCTGAATAATATCTTGATTGCACTTATTTAGGAAGCAAACATAATATATGAAAAGCACTACACAAATTGGACATGGCAAATGTAATGCTGAATAAAATAATTCGATACATAAAACAAAAATTTCGGTTCCATAAAAGTGGCAGAAGTCTGTGTTGGGATTATAAAAATGAGATTAAATAAATAAATAAATTTAAAAAAAATATTTTAAAAAATATTGATGGTTAATGTAGTACATATGTGATGAATAAATCAATAGCAAATTTCTGTTCAACATTATATTTCCTTGTAGTTTTTTCTATTCAGCAATTGACTGAAAAGATGGATGAGATCTGACAATTATTTGTCCCTTTGCACTCTAGGAAAGATGCTCTGCATGCTACACAATTTATTTCAATCGAATTGAGTATATATATATATAGTAGTCATCAGCACCAATTCTCCTCCAACATACATGCACCCTTTTAAAAACCAACAACATCTGGTAACTTTTTTTCAAGAAAAAATTGTGGAACAAAATAGGACCAGCAATTCAAATTGGATCATGAATGATTATGGTGCTGAATAAATTGGCAAATGATTAGTAGATAAGATTTAAATCAGTGAAAGTCCCTTAACTTGTTTACATGAGTAGAGAGAACTTTTTTTTTTTTTTTTTTTTTTTTTTTTTTTTTTTTTTTTTTTTTTTTTTTTTGCAATAGTTGCTTGTTTTAAATATAATTTCTTTTTCTCTCTTGTATATCATCTTTCTATAATTCTTCTACTTATTGTTGGGAATTAATTTGTAAAGGATTAATCTGTGTCTCCTGTAGGCCACCCTGAAATTTTTCTTCCTTATTTTTTAAATTTATTTTAAATCTTTTAAAATTAATTAAAATAATTCTAATTTGCATCTACTAATTTTGATATATATTTTTTAATATATCCAAAAAAATTCATAAATTTTCATGATATAGTAGAATCTGTCAACTCCCCAGTGCTCTGCCTTCTACACTTATTTACAATGGCAGTGGTGCAGCAGAGAGTGGGTGTGTGGGAGTGCCAACCACAATCACAGAGGCTAAGACCTTAAAGTACTTGCTGAACACCAGCCATAAATAGTGTGAATGAAGGGGAAAACCCACACCATTTCCTGGACAAAATGTGTGCACAATGGACTTTTTTTTGTGTACTGTAAAGTATTAAAGTAGTGTTTCATTAACTATGTTTGCAAAACTGATTAAAGTGATTTTCTATCCTTAATCTGTTCAGCCCAATAGCTCCATTTCACAGAAAGGCATATCTAAAAGTGTTCATATTCATACATATGCATGCAATGATTCATAGAAAATATTAAGTGTATTGATCAGCAAATTCCTTACTGTAGTAGAAACACTACAAATATAAACAGTGAAGTTTCATGAATCAAATATCAGCAGCCAGTGACAATGCCTGTGCTCTTATATATCAAATCATACAAATACAAGCACATCAACTTAGTGCACTTTTTCAATCTGTTTTCTTTCACTATGAAATCCTGAAATTGTTGCATATTTTTAGCTATTGCTTCTGCTGCTGTTTTTGTTGTTGTTGTTTTAATTATTGAATGATGCAATATTGTCACAGAGTGGTAACTGATCAGGTATTAGAGCTATTGCACTTTGAAGGATGATTATGTGGTTCAAGATTTGTAACCTGTGTAATTTGTGGAGACCATAATAGTGATGTGGTCAAGTAAAATCAGGAAGAATGATCAATCATTAAAATCAGCAAAAGACACCTACACAGAGTAAAAGCATAGGAAGAGAATCACTACATATTGTCTTCATCATGTACATATAAGGATAATAAGATTAAAAAAGTGGTTATGGGATTCTTTCTTTCTTTCTTTCTTGTTTCTTCTACATCTTATTCTATTTTGTTGAACCAGTTTGTCTCTGGCTTTCACGAACTGTCATTCCAACCAATTTGAACACCAACATCTCAATGGTTCCAAGAGGTAATTCGACCAACAAGCAAACAATTCCAGCTATGGCATAAGATAGAACCACAAACGCAATCAAGAAGAAAGCAATAGTGACATCAGTATAGTGGAATGTTTTCTGAAACTGACCATATACCATAGTCAGCACCACTGGATGGACAAGGTAAGCATTGAAGGTCATTCTAGACAAGGGTGTCCATATTTTCATGGATAAAAAAGAGTTGATGAACCACCCATAGCCATTGTGACAGCAAAAAACCACAAGAGCCATACCAACTCCCCACACAAAGCGTGATAAAGTAATGTACAATACATTTTCAAACTGTCCAGGAATGTGGCCATGCCAAGTGGAGTATAGGCCATACACTATTGCAAAGGAAATCAAACCTGACACTACCCACAGAAGAAGGTAAGCAGGAACATTCTTTTTCCGACCAAAGGGCAACCGAACTCCTTTGTACAGGATGTATCCCAAGACCATCCCTACAAGGTAAGGCTGTATACGACTCCATGGCTTGCTATAGACTAGGTCGTTAAACAGTGAAGGATCGTTATGTCCAGTGTAATTATATGCTACTATTGCAAATGAGTTAGCTTGAAAATCATATATTCCAGCGAGAGTGGCAGTGACAATGAAGCTTCCAAGCAGCAATACAGAAACTATCACCATGGCAAAAGGGAAGCTGTAATAGAGTGGGATCAGTATAAATGGAGATATGATGTAGAATTGCATATCATTACCAAGATACCATCCCCAAGCCATGCACTCCTCGCCCATTTTCCAAGGATAAAGGTTATTAATGTATAAAATATTAGTCCACCAATATTTAGGACAATTACTAAACAAAGAAAAAGCTCCAAGGGAGACGGAAGGAGAGTAGACAAAATGGTAGTAGAGTAGCCAGGAAAAGAATAGAACAAAGGCATATGTAGGAGTGAGGCGAAGATAGCGATGAATATAGAACATTAAGAAAGGAAATCGGCCATTCTTCTTCTTCATATCACGGAGTGTAAGATAAGCAACTAGTATACCACTGAGGAAGAAAAAACTATCTACTGAATAAAATGCACTACCCACTGCCTGAAAGGAGAAACGTGATACAATAGGAAGCATCATTAATTGGTTATCCACAGTCCCAGGAAATGCTAGCCAAACATAGGTATGGCCAAGGATCACCCAGAACATACTGATGACCCGCATTCCATTCAAACTAGTGATAACACTAGGTGCCTGTTTGGTAGCCAAAAGTATAGGAATAGTCTTGAAGAGAGAGAAAGCAGTAAAGAACTCGTACATCCTCACGCTGTGCTTATAATTTTTCATTTCCTTCTGAACAAGTAGAGGTGTTTTCTCATTTGTACCATTTTCTACACATGAATTAATATTGAGAGCATCGTCTGACTCATTGCCCAAAAAATAAAGAATGCTCTGAAGCAGCACATCAACAAGTGTTCCGACCACCACCATTGATGCAAACACCAATGTCACCACAATCATGGCTATGGCCCCAGCACTGTAGCTTTGTTTCTTAGAGTCCTCACACTTGATTTTAGTCTCATTAGTTACTAGTATTCCAGTCATGTTAATGAGCACAGCAATATCAGTGTTCTTGCAGAGCTTAGGTACACACAAACCAACCTGCCAGCTCAATGGATATTTTGTAAAGTTCACCTGATTAGCAAGGCAATAACCTGTATAATTATAACTAAAGCATTCATCATATGCACCATCTAAAAATAAGTTACCAGATAGTAGCCCAGCTCCTTGTTTTCCTGTAGCATCTATGAGAAGCAATAATTTAGTGAATACTGGTAAGGCACTGGATGAATTATCTGTGGAGCCAGGGATTAGATAGTCAAGAGATTCCACACATCCTGATGATAAATTTATCTCCCACAGTTCAGGTAGGTACTTGGTCCATAGCTGCTGGAGAGCGTCCTGTGCTTTGCGAAGCTCCTTTACTAAGTGTGGGTTCTCACGGAGGGCGTCCTGGTGGGACCTTACCACTTGTAACTTCTGTGGGAGTTCATGGTAATCCTGAGATTGGACCTCAGGTAGGAGTAGTACTGCTTGGAAACTCAGAATAACCGGTAAGCACCAGATCCGGGACAGCTTCCACGCTACCATTGATTTCCGCATCCAGTGCTCCAGGAGTAAACAGAAGAAAAGTTGTTATTGAAAGATTTTTGGAACACATCCAGTTTTGGCAAATTTTGAATTTACCTAATTAATTAAAAAAGAAAGAAGATCAGATTCAGGGCCAGTAGAAACGTGTTTGGTTCAAATTAGAAAAGAGGGGAAGTATTTTTGTTGGTGGTGATTTGTTAGTGTAGTGTTATTGGTATTGTTGTGGTTGATTTTGCACTTGATGTTGTTAATTATGTTGTTGCTTCAGTGTTGTTGTGTCAGTGTTGTTATTCTAATTATTATAATAAAAATCTGCCTTCAGTTTGAGAGGAGATAGCAAATACAAGCACAACGTTCCCTAAACCTTTTTTTCTTATTTATTTCTCTTTTTTTTTAAATTTATTAATTAATTATTTTTTAATCTTTCATTTAAAATTTTTTTTTCCTACTAAAAAAAGAAGAAAAAAAAGGAGGAATTTTTTTGGATGGCTGTTATATTTTTCTCTCCCTGAACTTCACTAGTAAACCTCATGTTAGCACTCCTTTAACCTTGTCAGTTTATTCTACAAATATTTTTACCCCTACTCACCAAATTGGAAGTGTGTTGCCACTCTATAATTCCAACAATTGTAGCCTAAGAATTCTCTATCAAGTGGTTACTGCCATGGCAACATAAATTTATTTCAACTTTCAAAAATATTATTAAAGTGTATACCCTGTATACCCTGTATACCAGTAATTTCATTTACCACTATCATTGTTTACTTGCTTGACTTACAAACCATTTTTTGAAGAAGTTTGTATTTTTAACACTATCTATAACCATTATTTTGAACTTCTGCCAAGTATTTAATTGAATTTTTTTTTGAACTTTTAAAAAAATGTATTTATTATTTTCAATGCTTCACAATGTTCTAATGTTGAAGTGGCCCCTTATGAAAAACATGATGTCATTGATTTCAATCTCTGACACCAGTGGGGGCAAGTCCAAAGTTAGTAGGCGAGAGACTTGTAGTCAGATGTGAAGTCAGCTATTATATATTTAGTAGTCCTCCTCTGAATCCTTTCAATCTTCAAAATTTCCTTGATGAGGTGTGGCCGCCTTACCTTTGAGCAATAAAGAGTTTGGTCCTAATGAGAGTGAGGTACAGGGTCTTCTTTGCTGATGTGGATTCAGCAAACTTGAAAGTCTGACATGGAAGGTGGATGGTTCTGTATGCATGCAATGCAAGATGGTCATAATGGCATGACCAGGAGAGATTTGATGATGTAATGACACCAAGATCCTTGTGAACTAACTTTACATTCAAGGTAGAGTTATTGATGGTACATGATGCCTCTATTGGAGGATCTCTATTACAAAAGCTCAAGTAAGCACACTTTACTGCCTTGAATTTAAGTTTCCACTCCAGGCTCCAGTCACTCAACCTGTTCAGATACAATTGGAGTTGATCACAGTCTTCCATTTTCCTCACATGATTTGAACACTTAGCATCATCAGCAAATGGATGCATGATGGCTTGTTGGAAGGCCAGTGGTAGGTCATTGATCTACACAAAAAAAAAACAGTGGTCATAGGATGCTGCCTTGAGGCACTCCAGAGATGACAGGCAGAAGCTTTGAGAGACTATTGCCTACATGCACATACTGTTGTCTCTTGGTCATATCGCCCTTGAACCAGAGCCACAGATCCCCACACACAAGCATGTTGTTTAGCTTAAGGAGCAATTCATTGTGAGGAACATTGTCAAATGTTATGACAAATCAGTAAATGACATCTACTTATGAGATGGAGTCAACAGACTCGTGAATGTTTCTGAAGAAAAGCAGTAGCTGTTGGAGTGCTGACCTTCCCCTCAAGAAGCCAAACTGGGTAGGTAACATCCGACCCACCAAGAATTCCATACACCTGTAACAGACCAGGCATTCCAGTACTATAGATGTGGAGGTCAGGAGGGAATATAGTTCTTAATGGATGCACAGTCCCCTCACTTGTGGACTGAAGTGATGGCATGGACTTGATATTCAGCAGTAATGGTGTGCTTCTCCAGACATAGTCAGAAGAGATGTCGCAGTGGGGCACAGAGTGCCAAGGCTTATGACGTAAGGACATTTGGGCCAATGCCATCTAAACCCATAGACTTGGAGGCATCTAGTGATGACAGAGCTGTGAAGGTATCAGACTCTGAGATCTGGATGGATTGTAGCATAGTTATTCCTTCTGGTTTTTCCATGGAAGGTGGTATAACATATGAACTATGCGTTAACACTGAGTGGAAGTACCCATTAAATAGGTTTGCTTGATCTTCCTCAGAAGTGGCAGTAACAATTCCAGTGATACTGTACTAGGAGTGGCACCACATCCCTGATGTGGCTCACATAGCTATATATATTTGAGCTCCTTTTTGAAGCAAATTGTGAGATCAGGTTATCCTTGTAATGTGTCTTAGCTGCCAAGGAGGCAGCCTGGAAATGATCTTCTTCTATTTTTAACTTAATGTACTTGTGAGGGCTGGGGCCTTGCATCGGCAAGTCTTTAGGCACTTATAACTGTGATGTAAGTCAGCAGAAAACCATAGACGTAATTGGGAAGATTTTAGCTGGACCTCCAGTTTAAACAGTTTCATGCCTGTTCTGATTATGTATTTAATGATGACCCAGACCTCTTCCACATCATCTTGTTCAGAGCACAAGGTAAAATCTTCATCAAAAAAGTAGTTGCTAAGCCCTTCCCAGTCTGCTTTTTTGTAGTCAAAGATCACTAATGTGTTTCTAGAAAATGTTGCATTAAGTTTATTCCTGAATTGGAAGGATACCAGATAATGATCATAGTTGAATGGAGATTCAATGCAAACATGGACATTTGAGTTACTTCTAATATCTCCATTGTAAGTAAGGACAAGATCCAGGATGTTTCCCTTTTTTTTTTTTTGCGTTGGAGAATGAATGCGTTGCATAAGATTGTGCTCGAAAATAAAATTATAGAAGTGGTTTGAGAAATGATTCGAAGCAGTAAGAGAGGACCAACAGATATCTAGAAAGTTGAAGTTACCTATAATCACCAAGTTGTCATTCAAGGAGATGAGACATTAAGGTAGTCATTTGAGGTAGTCATTTAAGGTAGTTGATTATTGAGGAGTGGTAATGATCTGGGGCAGATGGTGAAATATATACTGTGCGGATAGTTACAACATTACTGAAACCAATAGTGACTGTGACCACTTGGAGATTATTAGGAGAATCAGCTTCGACAAAGGCAATGGAATTTTTTTTTATTGCTATCAATACACCTCCTCCTGTCCTTCATATAGATACAATAACCAGTTGCAATGATTTTGTTGTAAATTGAGTCAGTAAGCCATGTTTCTATGTAACAGTAAATTGGATATTTAGAAGAGTAGACAAAAAAATGAATGTATTAAGTTCATTTCCTAGACTACATGCATTCACCAAACAAATATCTACACTATTATCTAGTCAATCAGACTGCAAAGAGCGTGGCCCACCAGTGGCAGAATCACTGAGAGGTAAGGGTGGGATATCCTCATCAAGATTAGGATTTGTTGCTTGCCTGGTGCAGTTGGTGTGAGAAATGTCAGGTAGTCAATCATTGGAAGCAGTACCTATGGAATGATGTATAGGGTACTTGTTCACATTTGTAGCCTCATCTGGTTCTGGGGTGATTTCTTCATTATCGCTGCTTCTTTCAGTTGGGTTAAAACTAGTTATGGCACCTTCACTAATATGGGCATGAGCACACCCATTAATGAAGATTGTGGACTGAGACATTTGTATTTCGCTTCGTATGATTCCTTTCTCAATCAATGACCACCTTTCCTTATGAAGAAGCTTTTCATCACCTCTATCCTGCCTAGGCTAATAGGAAAATGGCCACTCACATGGGAACATTTAGACAGTCACTGAGAGAACGATCAATTCTCATCAAGTCCGGACCACATTCATTGATTCCAAACACAACTAAGTTGCACTCCCTACCTTGCATCTTATTGGAAGGAGTGGAACACTTCAGTCTGTCAGCAGAGGACACACTTGGGTTTATGGAAGCTCCAACAGAATCGGCATAAGACTTCTTGGCTCCAGATCCATCATTTTGTAACTTTCCCTGAGCTATGAGTTGGTTACATGTAGTACAAGACAGGTAAAAAACTGACCTCTTCCTCTTGGATCAAACTGAGAAAGGAGTTCAGTATGACCAAGAAGTTACCATTACTTGGTGACCCAATCACCTGGTAATTACCTTGAAAATCACACATTAACATCTCTTGTTATAATACACTCTTCATGATTCACACACAACATATATGCACACACTGACTGTCCTGTTAGTTCTCATGGCAGATTTTCTGCCTGTCAGGGGGTGATCTCTGACATATAGTTTTATTAGTTGGTAAGTAAGAGAGAGAAATTAGAGAGCTGGAGAGATAGAATTGGAGAGGGAAACAGGTGACATGTGGGGTTGCCATATACATAGTATTAAGATTTTAACACTTAAAGAAAATTGTTTTATAATTACCTGCTTTTCATGTGCCCCTTGTTTTCATGGGCCCCTGCTTTTGGTGAGCCCCTAGGCTTCAGCTTAGTCAGCCATATGGACAATACAGCACTTCTTTTACTATCTGTAGCAGCAGCAGCAGGCTTCCTGGTGGAGGTGGCTGGCTTCCATTCCTCATTGACTAAGACTAGTGTGTGGTAACCAGACCTGTAAGTGTCTGAAATGTCAAGGGGCTCATAAGTTCACAAGGATGATTTCCCTTCCAAAGTGTACCAAAGATTTTGATGTAGACCTTAGAGATACTTTGACTCACTTTTTCACCAGGCTATTAAAATGAGGGGAAAAGGGAGAGAGGCAGGCATGCTGGGAGACAAATCTTTTTTTTTTCCTTTTTTTTCCTTTTTTTCATAACTTTAAATAATTTTAAAAAAATATTTTTTTTAATGGTGGTATCAGATGCTGAATCTAGCCTCTCATCAGTGGTTGACACCAGCACCAGATCCATTAATTGGGCTTTCATCATGATGAATTTCGTTCACTAATAGCTCCTATCAAAATAGCATGAATCTATACCTCATCAACACCACTAAGGCTACTTAGCCATGCTATTCACAAAAATTCTGCTATCATCTCAAATTCCTCCACCTGACTGGTGTCAAGCTAAATCAATCCTAATTTTCTAGAATGGTGACCCCATGTTGCCTCACTATTTCCTACCTATTGCTCTCACCAGCTGCATTGGAAAACTATTCCATAAAATTTAGCAAGAATATTGGAGGAGTTTCTAGTTGGTAATGGTATAATTGATACATCAGTGCAGAAAGGTTTGTTACAGGTACAATCTGGTTATGGAACATATTTTAAGTATCAATACCCTAATGCAATATTTGAGGACCCATTCAAATGGCCTTTCCATCACTTTTATTGATCTTTGAAATACATTTGGATCTATATCCCACAAATTGTTCTTTGTCACGTGATCTCATATCCAAGCCCCAATGGAGATGACCAACTACTAAGAAACAAGTACAGCAATCTGTCCACATACTTCTCACCAAAATATGGAAAACACCAGTATTGCATGTTGAGGCATCTTCGAAGGTGATACTTTGTTCCCTATCCATTTCCTCCTTTCTTTCAATCCCATCATTAAATTTACTTCATCCCTACCCTCCCAGGATACAGACTATCTTTGAAGGTCCCCAATGGGAAAGGTTTACCTCCAATTGGAGCTTATTTATATTTGAAATGGTCAGACTTAAATTCTCCAGAGCTCACAGGTTGGTATCTCTGCTTTCTAAGAAATTACCTGAGTGATGGTCATGCCAATGTTTTCTACACAAATGGGTCAAGTGAAATCATTAACCTTCACTCTGTGAAGTGGTCCCTAACAAGAAAGAACAGTAACACTATCTTCCACCTGCTGCCTCCCATCCAGTTTTCCCCCTAAAGCTCTATGATACCATCTTTGAAAAGATAAGTGCTGTTTCTCCTATTCCCATGCAGCCATGTGTTTTGCTGATGACCTTACAATTATTTCTTGTTCCTGTGTCTCCCATCAGTATGGGTTAACTAAAATTGATGCAAAATGCTCATCTTTAAATCTGGAAATATGACCTGACAAGTGTTTTTCCCTCACCCTCTAGAATAGTACCCCCAAAACCCACTGTTTTTCCATCCATGGCAGTACAACCATTAGTATAATCTCTGTCCGGTCAAAATTTCTCAGTCAGATTGTGGGAACATCACAATAAACATTGAAAAGTCTAACAGCAAAGATACTCTCTACAGTCCTATATCATTCTTTGTAGTGAATTAACACCAGCCCCATTAGAGGTGACTACAAGGTGTGAATTTATAGAAAGTTTCTCATCCCCTCCCTATTCTTCCCCCTAACTGTCAATAAAGTTAGCCCCACACAGGTCAAGAATCTTCAATTAAAACAACCCAATTTTTGAAGAAATAACTGAGATTCCCCAGATGTGTCACTCTATCACTTCTCTTCCACCCCCATGTGTTAAATTTGCCCTACCCACCTCACTCAGTTGAGAAAGCAAACTAAAATGTCTCACCACAATAACATCATCTCTTGACCCAGCCATTTCTGAATTATTGAACTGTTTAGATATAGAGAGTCTCACCATCCCTGACTCTTGTGGGTCCATCTTCTCATCAATGGTGAGATTAGTTGTCACATGTCAACTACCTTCATGCAGTGTGGCTCATATGTACCTTCAATATCATTTTGATGGAGAAGGGAAACTAAAGTTGATGAATAATGAAGATAAGGAAGAAGGAGAGAAGAGAAAAGAAGAAGTGGAAATGATCCATCTTGGCTAGAGTTCAGCGGAGTTCGATGGAATGCAGGGAAATGCCTTTTTCAGGACACTTAGCGAAGTACCTGCAACCAGCGGTGCTCCAGCTGAACATTGAAGGGACCACTGTCAGCAAGATCATCGTAGTCTAGCACCTGGCCCATAGGACCAAGGCACTTGTCATCCTCCTCCAGAAGACCCATTGCACTTGTCTTGATAACTTAATAATTCCAAACTTTGCACTAGCTGGGTCAATCACAAGCAGGAAGCATGGTCTAGCCACATTTGTCTATAACACCCTGTCCTGGACACTAGCTGGTTGGTCTCCCAAAGATTCTGAGATCGGATGGTTATGCGTGGATGTGGCTGGACTAAAGATTATCAACATCTACAAACCTCCATCCTCGCGCCTTTTAACAATATCCCTTCCATTGTTCCTATCCCCATGTGTATATGCTGGTGATTTTAACTGCCAGCATCTGCAGTGGGGATACATAGGCAATACATCCAATGGAGAGTGTTTGGTTGAATGGGCAGCAAATAATAACTTAATGCTGCTCCACAACCCAAAGGGTGCAGCTAGTTTACTTCTGGGTGCTGGAACACCAGAACTAATCTGGACCTGGCTTTTGCAAGTGCTGGACCACACAACAGGCTCCCTGACAGATGTGTGCTCGAGAAGTTCCCTCAGTCTCAACATCAACCCTCACTCATCACTGCTGCAAAACTCGTGGCCCCAGTATCAAGTGATCCGGTGAAGCGATGGAACTTCCGCAAGGCCAACTGGAATCACTACAGCCTGCTCACCAATGAAGTCACACAGAGTTTAACATCCTCTAGTACCACCAATATTGAGGAGGCTTATCATGACTTCTGCAGTGCATTAATCAAAGTGGCCAAAAGATCTATCCCGCGCAGTCACAGAAAAAAAATTCATACCGTGTTGGGATAAGGAGTGTGAGAGTCTTTATTGTGCCTTACTGGATGCCCCCAAAGGGGAAAAGTCCAGCAGTGCTGCCACAGACAGCACTGCTGTTCCATCTTGACCAGTGAATGGTGGAATGAAGACATCAATTCCATTGACTTCTCACACTCCAGCCACTTAGCATGAAGTACCCTCATTAGTCTGACAGGTAGGTCGAGACACATCTCTCGCAAATGTTCCGGTTCAGCAAATTCTATCGCATCACAAGTTGTGAGAAACAGGATCTTCCCTGTGAGAGACCACAAGTCTTCTCGACTCATGGCCTCGGAGGTGTCCAACCTCTGGAGGGTCTTAACACCAGACAGTCAGAGTCTCTCTCATGATTTCAACATAGAAGAGCTCACTTCTGCCCTCCAATACCTGAAGCCTGGGAAAGCCACTGGCCCAGATTCCATCTGCCCAGAGTTAATACTCCATGCTGGTTCTGAAATGAGGTCCTGGTTGTGTGAATTCCTATCTTCTTGCTCATGTAACCTTAAGATCCCCAAGGTATGGAGAAGAGCACTTATCAAAATCCTAAAGCCAAATAAGTCCCCAGGGAATCCAAAGAGTTATCGACCCATCTCTTTGCTGTGTATCCCCTTCAAGATCCTTGAGCATCATATCTACGCCCATGTCGAATCCACCACTGACCCGCTTCTCCCTAGGGAGCAAGCTGGTTTCCAACATGGGAGAACAACCATAGATCAAGTCACTTTGTTGACTCAGGACATCGAATAGAGCTTTTTGGTGAAAAAGAAGGCCAGTGCTGTGTTTGTTGATCTCACAGCAGCCTATGATACTGTATGGCACCGCAGACTCACCTGCAAGCTTCTGCGTCTACTGCCAGACAGGCACATGGTCAAAATGATCATGGAACTTGTCACAAACTGCAGCTTCACCCTTACCACTGGGAGTGAAACATGCTGCAGGTTACGATGCCTCAAAAATGGCGTTACACAGGGATCGGTTTTAGCCCCCTTTCTATATAACATCTACACCTACGACCTGCCAACATCAGTCTTGCAGAAATATACTTATGCAGACAATCTTGCTTTAAAGCATTCTGCTAGAGATTGGCAGGCCATTGAAGGGCTTCTTAGCCAAGACCTTGTGACACTGGCAGTATACCTCCAGACTTGGTGGCTGAAGCTCAGTTGGTCAAAAACGGTGTCAGCTGCCTTCCATCTGAACGAAGGCAGACAAGTCATAAGCTCAACGCTTCACTTTACAGGAAATGCCTGCCCTTCACCTAGATACCAACATACCTGGGTGTGAAACCGGGCAAGTAACGTAGATACCACCGACAGCTAGAGTCACTGTGTGGATAACTAACTTCACACTGAGCCCTTATGAGGCAGCTTGCCGGATTGGGATGGGGAACCAATGGATCTGTTCTTCGAACAGTTGCCTTGGCCCTTGTGTACTCAACAGCAGATTACTGTGCACCTGTCTGGTGTCGCAGTATACACACCCGCATCATTGATAGAGCAATTAATGACGCACTCTGCATAGTGACTGGATGCCTGCATCCCACACCATTGGACAACCTTCCCATCCTTGCAGGCATCCAACCTGCTGAGCTTCGCCAGAGGTAGGCCATTCTATATCTCAGTTGCCAGGCTCTTGTACCAGGCCATCTGCTTTACCACAAGCTAGCAGATCCTGCCAAGCAGCCTCGGCGACTGAGGTCATAGCACCTATTTGTATGAGCTGCAAAAGAGTTCCTCAAGTCCATCAAGGAGCAAAATATCAATATGACACGGTAGGTGGATCATGCTTGGAGTTCAGAATGGTGCAACAGTGCCTCCAGACTGTGCTCCCACCTTGCCAAGATCCTTATACAGCATCATTTTATGCCAAACAATATAATCTTGTGCCAGAGGTTAACTTTTGTATTACACATTATTATTGTACATCATTATGAATTTATAATAATAATAATAATAATAATAATAATAATAATAATAATAATAATAATAATAATAATAATAATAATAATGTTGAAACAAAAGCAAGATATGCCAAAAAATGCTACACCATTTTGGATGACCAAAAAATATATATTTAATACATGTTAGATAACCTTTTCTAGAGTAAAATCATACATTATAGTGTGGCGGCTAAGCCAACCTACCATGCACTTTTTGATAAAAGCACCAAATTTGGTACACATATATATAAAATTATATAGTAAACAAATTTAGATATTTGGCCATCTTAGATTGACCTTTAGTGACCTCTAGGTGCTAATTTGACTATGAAGCAAGTTTGTTTTCACGTTGTATAGTATAATGTGCTACCAAGCAAGTGTATTATGTTCGGTATCAAATCAAAAATTTTATTTCATGGAGCAATATGATACTTAATGACGTTTAATCTGTTTCTGTTGTAAAGTTACAGCTGTTTTTATAATGTGGCTGTGAGTGTGGTACATTTTGAAGATAATTAAGGGAGAATAAGCCATTGGGTAACAGCAGAACCAGTGGTTTCCAAGCCAATTGAACAGTTCTAAGATATACAGCAACTTGACAGACTGGAATATATATGGCACCATGATCAGCAAGCAAGTGTGCAAATTTCCTTCATGAAATATTTACAATCCATTGTCAGGGTCATTGATGTTTTTGGCAACCCTTTTGAAGAAGAAAGCCATGACCTACTTGTCTTAGACAGGAAGGAAATTGCAACACTTAAAGGCATGGAAGCTCTTGTGGAGCATTCAATATAGGTAAGCTACAGTTTGAGGAATTTGTCAGTGGAAAACAGGGATGGGAATCTAGAAGGATTCTTCCAACATGAAAACGAAACATGTTCCACTGCACTCTCAGATGGCAGTTGCATCCATCTCAGTGCCACAAATCAATATCTTTCATGTCTAGAATACCTCACTGAGCCCACAGCTGAGTGTCCACTTACAAGCAGCATTGTCATAGTTGAGCAGTCATCATCCATTTTCTGTCTGGCTACAGCAAAAATTTTCAAAAATGTGTGCAGCATATTTTCGTACCTTGATACACTTGCTCAGTAGTACATTATAAAATGAGAAAACGAACTTATTTCGTATGTAAATTAGCACCTAAAGGTCACCAAAGGTCGAATCTAAGATGGCCCAATATTTAAATTTGTTTATTACATAATTTTATGCATGTGTGCCAAATTTGGTGCTTTTATAAAAAAAAGTGCACGATTGGTTTGAATATCCTGCCTTAACCACCCAACTATTAATCAGTTAGTTTTTTTTTGGCTATATGCCCTCTGAAAAAAAACTCAAGCATGCAATAATGTTGGGTTATGCTGCTCAGTAAGCTGCACACTTTAAATGTTGCACAAGGGCAGCTCACTCAATCTGCTTACAAGCAAAGTGTTCCAACTGTGCATCATTCATGACCTATCATACATTGTAACCACAACTATTTTTCCAGGATATCAATGTCCTCATCTCCAACTGTTGCTAGATACTTGGTAAGCATTTTGCATACATTCCAAATTTGCCAAGCCAATTTCTTACCTTTATATACCATGGAATGTGGATATAACAGAACAGCGTAGACATGGGAGAAAAGATTTCACTAGTTTTTCCTAAACCAATTGTAGGAAATATGTCATGTACTGCAATTTACTTCAGATGAGTTCCATGACTAAAGGCAATCCACACCTTGTGCAAGCCAAGTTCTTGCAGTGATGGCAGAATAAATATTTCTGTTAGTACAATATCTGTGTAATCTGCCTTGATCATTATTATCTGGTTGCTTTCCATTACAGCATGAATGGCATGTATAAATATACGAGTATCTGCCTTTAAATTGAGCCACATGTTCGGAGCTGATCATTTGAGTATTTGATTACTGAATGAAAAGTCTTCTTTAGTCATGATGATAACATTTGTGGTGTGCAATTCAGTATTTTTTTTTTCCTGCAAGGAAGTGGAAGAGCTCTGCTTTGTTGCTATTTCGCAAAAGGGTCTACCAGTTTTTTTTGTGTGCATCCTGTTATATCTTGTCGTAGTCTTCTTTCAATGTTTTGTGCTTGGATAGTGATTCCTCCTGGCTTTCCTCTGAGTGCCTTCTGAAATGCATTTAATCTGTTGGTGACTCTCTCATTGTGTGATCTAAATAGTCCTACTCATGTAGGCAATCTATTTGGTGTCCAAAGTGAGCTGATCACATTTAGCGTTGAGCTTTGAAAGTTAAAGAACTTTATTTTGAACAAGCACCAAAACAATAAAGTAAATCAGGAATGAGTGTCAATTGGAGTTAATCATTAATTATATTTAAAGTTTGAATCATGATGGATGAATAACATGGGATGGGTCCCATCTGGCCATACTTTTTCCCCTTTATGTGTAAGGCTAAAAAAATGTGGGCTGAAAAACCGCCCACAGGAAGTGTTTTGCTCTAGTATATACTACTAAAAGTATGAATAGTCTCTCTGTCTGTCTTTGTGTCCGTGATTCACGCTTGAACGGTTGAAGTTAGACCCAAAAACCCATGTATATTTGGAATCAATGTCACCAGGGGAATATCATGAGCATGTCTATATGGCCACACCCCTCTGTATTAAAAAAGCTAAAAATGGTAGTTTTGCCAGAAAAAAAAATGGAGCTAGACCCACAAACCTATATATTTAAAATCAGTCACTAGGGGAATGTAATAAGCATATCTATTTGACCACACCCTTTTTGTATTTAAAAAAAAAAAGGAGTCAAAATGCTACTTTTGCCAAAAAAAAATAAAGAATGGAGCTACAGGCCTAAAATTTTGTCATGATGACACAATCTAACTCTGTGAATATCATGGGGTGGGTCCCATCAGTGTCACCAGGGGAATATTATAAGCATATCTATATGGCCACACCCCATTCTGTATTTTAAAATGCCAAAAATAGTAGTTTTGACAGAAAAAAGAATGGAGCTAGACTCTCAACGTATATATATATTTAGAATCAGTATCACCAGGGGAACGTAATAAACATATATATAGCTACACCCTTTCTGTATTAAAAAAAGCAAAAAATGGTACTTTTGCCAGAAAAAAAAGGAGCTACAGGCCTAAATTTTTGGCATACAAACACAACCTGACTTTATGAATAACATAGTGTAGGTCACATCTGGCCACACCTTTCCTTTTTGTGTGTAAGGTTAAAACTATCAGAAATGGTACTTTTAAAAAACACATAATCCTAATCATATGCTCACTTTTTTTTTAAAGGTCTACAACATGTCTTCAAAGCAGACAGGGTGGGTTTTTTGCTAGTATATTTAAAGTTAGTATGTCTATTTTTTGGGCGAGATTAAATACCACTAGACTTGGTCAAAACTGAACCAAATTTAGTACAGATATTCAGAGGGGCCGGCAGGAAGTTATTCTTTAGACACATTTTTATGAAGTGTTCCCCTGGTGAGGAAAAAAGAAATCAAGTTTCCATACAAAAAAAAAAAAAAAAAAAAAAGAAAAAAAAAAAAAAAAGCCTAAAAAAAACTATGGTGCTGTGGTCAAAGTAGTGGTCTTTGTAGCGAAAGTTCCAAGTTAGATTCCCCCAAAAAAAATTTCCCAATTTTTTTTTACCCATTTATATTTTCCCATGTTTTTTTGGTTTTTTTTTATTCCTTTCTTTTTTCTTCTTCTTCCTTTTTGCCTTATTCATTTCCTTTTCCTTTCTTACTTTTCATTTGACTCAGATTTGAAGTACTGTATTTGTAATATGACTCTCTACTACTTCAGTCAATAGGCTCAATTTTAAATCTGCTGAGTCAACATAGGCATCAAGAGAATCACCATTGCAGTTATTGTTTGGTTAGTTAATTTTGATAAGATTTATTCTGGGCTTCCAAAGATAAACTGACAAATAAGGCCGTGCAGCTGTATAAGAGCAGCACCTACATTTAAAATATTGGGGGCAGGGGACTTGTGGTTACAACTAATTGTTTTTACTCTATGGAAGCCCAAAAGTTTTGAATCATATCACAACTTTAACCCCATCATAAGTGTTCTAAATAGTTATTTTGCCTGATCTAAAATACTATATTTAAATAAATATTATAGTAACTGGTACGAAATTGCGGCCTTTGGCTGCATTGCTTGTTAAACCAACATTCAGTGGGCTGTGGTCACAAAATTGTCTTAGGGGAGGACATGTCTTACTGGTGGACATGTCGTATGGGAGGATATATCTTACTGGAGGACATTTCTTTTAGGATGACATGTTTTATGGGAGGTCATACTTTGTAGGAGGACATATCTTATTGGAGAGCACGTCTTGCAGGAAGAAATATCTTCAGGATGGCATATTTTATAGGAGGATGTAACTTACTTGAAGACATGCCTCAAAGGAAGGCGGGTATTACTGAATATATCTTGTAGGAGGGCACGTCTTACATAAGGGCATGTCTTACAGGAGTACAAGTTTAACAGGAGAACATGTATTATGGGTGGACATGTCTCACAGAAAGGCATGATTTAAAGGAAAGAATGTCTTACTGTAGGACATATCTTCAGGATGGCATATAGACATGTCCTACAGGAGGACAGGTATTACTGAAGAGTATGTTTTATAGGAGGACATGTCTTACAGAAGTACATGTCTTACAGGAAAATGTCTTTTGAAGGACATGTCTTACTGGAGGACAAGTCTTGCAGTTGAACATATCTAGTGGGAGATCATGTCTTACGGGAGGACATGTCTTAAAGGAAAATATCTTGATGGAGGAAATGTCTAACATGATGACATTTTATGAGGTTTTAGTTAATTACAATCATATTTTTTCCCCAGTGCACACTGAAATTATTTAGATTCTCTCAAAAATTTGTTATCTGTGCAGAAGCTGCTACCAATTATGCTGCTTTGAGTTTCAAACAGCTATTGTCATTTTTTCCCCCTCCATCACCATTTGATTTGCCCTGAAACATGCTTTCCAAGAAGATATAGTTTGCAATGTCATTTTGTGTGTCTGCCTGGCTGACATCCTTCAGAGAGGTCAATAGTCTTCATGTATGCTTGACTGACATATTCTGAAGACTGGATAGGTGTAGTAACCCTGGACACATGTTATATTATTAATTATTTATATGAATATTGGCTTGGATGTGTTGATTGCATGTGAATAATACCACAAGCTTCCTGTGCCTGTTTGTCATGATCACCCCACATGCTGTGATCTCCATCCTTTACTCCTTGTGGTTGAGTTGAGGAGTGTTGTGTAACTGTTCTGCTGAGTTGCCCTTTGTTTTTTTTTCCTATAAGCTTTTCTGTGCAAATCTAATAATAATTTGACTATCAAAAATATTATAATAGGTGCTCTTCTGGCTTCACATGGTTCAGTAGGTGTCTCTGCCTGTTGGATATATCATGGAAATTTGATGAATGTTCTTCCTGTCTCATGTGACCTTGGTACTTTGAGAAACCCTAGTAGAATTTTATCCTACACTCTAATTATATCCAAGATACCATTTCAATTGCATGAACTGAATAACAAATTAATTTTGCTGTCAATCTTTTTATTGTTTCCACACTTAATTTTTTTAAAAATTATTCAATTTTATTTATTAGTTTATTATTTAATTATTTTTTATTTATTTTAACTATTTTCTTTCTGAGAGGCAATTCTGTGAATCTGAGGACAGCATTCAAGGCTGCTATAAAATAGTAGGCCATTTCCTATGAAGGTGAAATGCTTTGAGTTTCAGTACTAAATGAACCTTGCTTTTTAAATTATTTATTGAATGCCCAATGCAGTCAGGATAGTTAGTAATGGTTGTGCAAACCCAATGCATTTAGTGTGGTTATAGGGTCTAGTAGTTGTCAGAGCCACAGGAGGAGGACCAATCCCAAACTAAGACAAATGTAGGTAACCAAGAGAGGCTGGATAAAGACAGGAGTTATGAGAATTCTGTAGTTAATACAATGTGAGTAACCAAGAGATGCTGGATAAGGACTATTAGGAGAACCCACATGAGAAGGATTCAGCTGGCCCCTGGGAGCAGAGGCCCAGGAAGTAACCACTGAACTATAAAGTATAAAAGACTGTATAAAAGAAAAACTAAGTATAAAGTATAAAAGAAATAACTGAATATAATTAAGTTCTTCACTAACTACCAAAGATTGTATCACTGTGCATAATTGTTGTTAAAGTATTGTAAAAGAAGCTATAGCCTGATACCAGCAGTTCACTGGATCAGTTTATGACACTTACCTTTGTTGAGAATTCAATTTGTGAACCAGCCACTAATAGAGGGGTGGTGTGGTACCCTTGATACGAAGTTAGTTAGTGAAACCTAACTTGTGTGTCAGGGATCATGTGGATGCTCTGGTTGCCAGAGTAACAGAGGACAGGAGCCAGGGAGAGCTCACAGTAGTATACATTTATTTAATTATTTAAAAAAATCTAAAAAAATTAAAAAAAATAAAATAAATTTAAAAAAAACAAGCTTGAAACATATCAAGCATAACTCCCCCACTGTGTATGCTGGATACATGACATTATGTGATTTGTGCATGCCAATAATCATATTTATTTTATTTTTAAAATACATACAAAATATAATTCCCATATTTTGCAAATTTCCCACTTTTTTCTTACCTGAGATAGTATCATAAGAAGAACAACAAAGTAACTTTTAGAATAAAAATAAATTATATAATCTTTGAGGTACAATTCCATGGCCTTGCAGACAAGTGACCCCAGCTGCATTCAAAATCAGGTGCATACCAACAAATTGTGGTTAAAAATTTTTTTTTTTTTTTTTTTTTTTTTTTTTTTTTTTTTTTTTTTAATTAAAAAATGGAATATTTGTGTTTTAAGAGCAATTTTTTTTTTTAATCTGTACTTTTTAAATTTCATTAGAAATTAAAATTTTTTCAAAAGGTTGAAATTTGAGTGGCTTCTATAATTTTTATATCGACATTGGCTGGGCAACTCAGGGTATCTGCTCCTGAATCTGAAATGCTTGATGACTTCCATCATCACTGGGCAATTTTTTTATAGCTCTTTTAAAGTGATGCTTCTTATTCAATACCAGTTTAAATTCCTTGTTGGGTCAACTAACACTACCAATAAATCAAATGTGATATGTGAACATTTCTTGAAATACTTTTCATTTTCTTTATATTTTATAGAGACATTTATTACATTTTTCACATAATAAAAATATATAATTAGCCAATTTTGTGTTCCATGATTGGAAATTTCTAAAGACACTAAGGTACAGCCTTAATGTAATAGACTCTCCTAATGTCATGCACATGTACTTGATATCACTCACACACACACACACACACACACACACACACACACACACACACACACACACACACACACACACACACACACACACACACACACACACACACACCACGAACCACACACACACACACACACACACAAACACACACAACACCTGTAAATGTTCCAATAATAAACCATTTAATGAGGCTATTGAGGAAGAACTTTGGGTTGCTAGAAAATTAAAAAAAAAAACGGACACCTTTGGATAAACAGCTTTATCTATCCAGTTGCATTGGCTCACATGTTTGTCAGAGCTGATCAAGAAGGCAATTATGCATAAAACTGATTAGAATTATTTTTTTACTTTTTTTTGTTATGATTGATTGCAACATTTAAGAAAAGGAAATCTCTGAAGTGTTTTTATTCATAGAAATCACACAAAATTTCATAGAGAATATATGTTAATGTTATCAGAAAATTCTGTAGTGTAGAAATGGCACTAAAAATAGTGGTACATTTCTTAAATCACAATTTTAATAGATACCAGCAACTTAAAAGCAATAACTGTTTTCTTTTTTTATACACACAAATACAAGCAATCAATTCAGTGCAACTATTCTGTTTCACAGATGTAATCTTATAATGGTTACATAATCCAATAGTGTGAGAGAGTTGTAATTCTCAACAGACATTGTACTTTGTACAATGATACAGTGGCGAATAAGTAGTAACATGTGTAATTCATATTCTTCATGATATTGATGATGTCAATAAAACAAAGGAACAATGTTAAATCATTAATATTGTCGAACAATTCACATAAACATATATAAAACTAGTAGTAAAGGAAGGAAATGACCACATATTGTCATACCTATGATCATAATATCACAATGTATTAATAAACTTAATAAAATTAAAAACATATACTTCAAGCGTTTCTTTTTTTTTCTTCTTTTTTGTTTATTCTAAATCTTGTTTATCTTTGTTGAATCAGTTTTTCTCTGGCTTTATGAACTGTCTTCCCTATCAATTAGAACACCAACATCTCAATAGTTCCAAAAGGGAACTTGACCAACAAGCAGACAAGTCTGGCTATTGCGTAAGATAGAACCACAAACCCAATCAAGAAAAAAGCAACAGTGACATCTGTGTAGTGGAATGATTTTTGTAATTGACCATATATCAGGTTCAGCACCACCAGATGGACAAGGTAAGCATTGAAGGTCATTCTAGACAAGGGTGTCCATATTTCCATGGATAAGAAAGAGTTGATGAACCACCCGTAGCCATTGTGACAGCAAAACACCACAACGGTCATACTAACTCCCCACATAAAATGGGACAAAGTAATGTACATGATGTTTTCAAACTTTCCAGGAGTGTGGCCATGCCAAGTAGAGTACAAACCGTACACCAATGCAATGGAAATTAAACCTGACACTACCCACAGAAGGTAAGCAGGAACATTCTTTTTCTGACCAAAGGGCAACCGAATTCCTTTGTACAGGATGTATCCCATGACCGGCCCAACAAGGTAAGGCTGAATACGACTCCATGGCTTGGTATACACTAGGTCAGTAAACTGTGAAGGATCAGTAAGTCCATCATAATTATATGCTTTTATAGCAAACATGCTAGTTTGCGAATCATATACTCCAGTTAGAGTGGCAGTGACAATAAAGCTTCCTAGCAGCAATGCAGCAACTATAACCATGGCAAACAGGAAGCTGTAATAGAGTGGGATCAATATAAATGGAGATATGATGTAGAATTGCAAATCATTACCAAGATACCATCCCCAATACATGCATTCTTCGGAGTTTTTCCAAGGATAAAGGTTATTAATATATAAAAGATTTGTCCACCAATATTTAGCACAGTTATCAAGAATAGAAACTCGGAGGGAGATGGATGGAGAGTAGATAATATGGTGTAGTAGAGTAGCCAGGAAAAGAACAGAACAAAGGCATATGTAGGAGTGAGGTGAAGATAGCAATGAACATAGAACATTAAGAAAGGAAATCGACCATTCTTCTTCTTCATTTCATGAAGTGTAAGATAAGCAACTAGCACACCACTGAGGAAGAATAAACTATCTACTGAATAAAATGTGTTTCCCACTGCCTAGAAGGAGAAGCGAGATAAAATAGTAAACAACATTAATTTGTTATCAACACTCACAGAATCAAATAACGAAATATAGAGGTGTGGGCTAGGATTACCCAAACATGCTGATAACCCATAGTCCATTCAAACTAGTTATAACACCAGGTGTCTGCTCAGTAGCCAAAAGTGTAGGAACAGTCTTGAAGAGAGAGAATGCAGTAAAGAAGTTGTATATCCTTATGCTCTGTTCATTGTATTGCACTTCCTGTTGAACAAATAGAGGCGTTTTCTCCTTAGCACCATTTTCGACAAATGAGTTAATGTTGAGAGATTTGTCAGTTTCACTTCTTACAAAATAAAGAATATTCTGGAGCAGCACATCAATAAGTGTTCTTACCACAACCATTGATGTGAGTGCCAATGTCACCACAATCATGACTATGGCCCCAGCACTGTAGCTTGGTTTCTTAGAGTCCCCACGCTTGATTGTATTCTCATTAGTTACAAGTAGTCCAGTCTTGTTGATGAGTACAGCAATATCAGTGCTGGTGCAAAACTTAGGTACACACAAACCAACCTGCCAGCTTATTGTGTGTATTGTAAGGTTCACCTGATTCAGTACCCTGTATAATTATAATTAAAGCATTCATCATATGCACCATCTAAAAATGTGTTACCAGATAATAGTCCAGCTCCTTGCTTTCCTGTGGCATCCAGGAGAGGCAATAATTTAGTGGACACTGGGAGGACACTTGAAGAATTATCTCTCAAGTCAGGGAATAGATAATTAAGAGATTCCATACATCCTGATGATAAATCTATCTCCCACAGTTCAGGAAGGTATTCAGTCCACAGCTGCTGCAGAATGTCCTGTGTTTGGTGAAGATCCCTAACTAAGCGTGGGTTGCCCCTAAGGATAGACTGGTGGGACCATTGCTCTTGCAAGGAGAAGTCCTTAGATTTAACTATAAGTAGAAGTAGCACTGCTTGGAAACTTGGGATAACCAGGACGCAAATGAGCCTGGATAGCCTCCAGGATACCATTTTATTTTGCATCTAATACGCCCTGAATAAGAAAGAGAACTTAAAGAAAGTAAGTATAGTACAATAGTGAGCTATTCCGTTTATGTCAGCACTAGAATAGAGATTAATCTAGATCAGATCCTGATCAGATCTGTGTAAATCCTTGTTGCACTACGATTTCAAAAATGTACTATTAAGTAAATTTCTGGTTTTGTCGCTATGATTTATCCTTCAGGATTTGCGCCTGATTGTTGTACTCCTAGTTCACCTAATCAGAAATAATTGACACGAAAAAGAAAAAAAGAAAAAAAAATGGTATTCCAAAAACAACAACTGGCTACTTATAGTTCACCCTATTAAAAAACAAAACAAAAAACACTAGACAAACACTCAAATGTAACTACCTTCCTAAACCTCTGTGTGAGGTGTTTGTTGTTATTTTTTAATTTTTATTTTAGGTAGTTCATAACCAGAGCCAGCGAAGGAAGTTCTTATTATTTGGTACCTAGACCTATTCCTAGCAACACCATCTATCAGACTCTGCACATCAGCAGCTCCCCAGACCCCTACTAAAGCCTTCCTCTTTTTCTCCTATTGAACCAACATTATTTCAGTTATTGACCAAATTTGAAAGGGTTCCCTCAACTGGTGTTCTGAGAATTCTAAGCTGAAATAATTCTCTACTTCAAAGCAATCAAATAAAACCAATAGGAGAGATTGTTTACATGTTGGAACTTCCAGTTATTCCCTTGGCTAGGAACTTTCTTTAAATTTGTGAAGTAAGAATTCAATAAATAAATTAATTTCATCTACCACTTCAGTATCCACTATTTATTTATTGCCACCTACATAACTTAAGTTAATTATTTTATCCATACACCCATAAATCATCTTAATTATTTTTCCTTCTTTGTTTACTATCCTACCAGTCCTATCAGCTGGTTTCAGAGCAAGACCTCCATCGTAGGTTCTCTGGAATATCAGCAGATTTCTTTCCACATCTGTCATTCAACAGTCTTGCACACTATGTCTCCCATCTATTGTAAGCTTACCTTCAACAAGTCTGTAAATTTCATCAACATAGTTTTAGGTTCACCAGTCCTTGTCCAGCTCGTGTAGGTTGTCTATTGTTGTTGCTGTCTGGGGATGTTGAAACTAATTCTGGTCCAAGGTCTGCATATGTGGTTAGTTAAGTGTGTGTGTGTGACCGAGATACTGATGATGATCCTGTGTAAGTCCTAATCCTGGGTCCCACTGCATCTGTACCATTATCAACATCATTCTTGCACAAACATACCCATTGTCTGTCCCCATTGTGTCAAAAATTCAGTCTTACTCTTTTCTACCATGGCCACTCTAGTTCAAAAATTGGAGAGTAGCTCCCAATTTCTCACTATCTTGCTTAGACACACATCAGACACAGTGTCAACTCCTGTACAGACTGAATTGGACCTCATTCATGAGTCAGTTTCCTCTCTGTCATCTGCCCTCTCACCCTTTAAATCTCAACCTGGTATTGTCATTACATCTATTTCCTATGTTCTTGCAATATCCAAATGTTCACTGAAGCCTCAGCCCCCTGCTGCATCTATCAACAATCAAAAGTTTAATTTAATGATATATGATCTACATGAAAGTCCTAGAGGTACCCACAATCACAAGCATATGGTGAATGATTTTGAAGCAGCCGAATCTCTCATCTCTCCTCCACTTACCTCCTACTTGGATCATTTTATTAATAATATCATCAGACTTGGAAAATACTCAGGTGATAAGAATAGGCCCCCCCTAGTCAAGCACAACAGATCTTGTGGGCTGGCATAAGTATTATACTGTCAAATAAATTTAAACTAGCCAACTCTCCCAATATATCTATCATACATCATTAGTCTCCTGCTCAAAAGTTCACTGAATCAATTTTACTTAAGCAAAGTAGGTCTCTTATCACATCAGTTATTGATCGTAAATCCATCCAAATTTGATACAATAAGCTATTTCAAGATTCTATCTTAATTGGTGAAGTAGTAAATCGTGTCTATTGTGAAAGATAACAACAGGAGCCCTACCCTAAACCAAACCAAAAATGATACAGGCAATAGTCTTAATGACAATAGGGTCTCCTCAAATACAGATCTAGCATTTGATCTTTTTTCTACCCCTTTAGCTACCATTCCTTCAAATTGCCCTAGTGACACATCTATTGTTCCCCAACTGCTACACCCTCTCAAAGATTATATGGCTATATCAACATTTGTCAATATAGCCATCTTGTCTACAATTATTCTAAAAGTTTAAACAACAAATTGACTTTTTTCAGTTTGTAGTATAGCAAATCCCCAGGTATTGTTGCAATTACTGAAACATGGCTATCTGAAGATACAAAAAATAGTGAAATACTTCCTATAAACTAAATTATATATTGTTGTGACAGAGGTTCTGAAGGTGGGAGTGTGATGATTGCTGTCTCTGACAAAATCTCTTCTATATTAATCCCTACTGCTAATTCAGCTGAACTGATTATAGTTGAATTACTTTCTACCACACATCTCTTTCTCTGTTGTGCCTATGCTCCTCCGAACACTTCCATGCTACTAATACAAGATATTAGTTCTTCTTTAAAAATAATTCCAACAGATTCACATTTAGTATTAGTTGGTGATTACAATCTCCCGGATTTAAATTGGGACACTATGTCAGTTCCTATGTTAAATGGAAACATTTTGTGTGATACTCTAATATCAGTAAATCTTGTGCAACTGATCCAGAACCCAACTCACATGTCAGGTGACATTCTTGACCTTATTATCTCTAACTTGCCTGATAGGATATGTTCTCTCTTATCGATCCTGACATATGTGATAATAAATCTGACAACTTCTTCATATCCTTCAAAGTTTTGTGTCCTAATACTAATCCTAAACTTTCACAGACACATCTTGTCTACAATTACTCTGAAGCCAATCTATAAGGTTTATCAGATCATCTTACACAGCCCTTTGATATTATTAACTATTCCTCTATTTCTTATGTTATTTTCTTTGTGAATTGATTAGGTCAGAGTCCACAACTGCTAGTGACCTCTTTATTCTAAATTTCAAAGCCTCGTATAAATCTCCTGGATTTTTTAATCCCCAAATTTGACATTATCTTAATCATTTTCATACACTTCATCAATGTATTAAACGAAATCCATCTCCACAAAGGGTTGTTACTCTATCCAACATGGAACTTGAACTTACAGTTAATTGTACCCTCAAGAGGTTTCTTGTGTAAACAACCTTGCTATGGCATTTCATTCAAAAGATGATAGATACCATCTTGCAAGGGATTCCTGGAGTAATGTGTTACATCGATGACATTTTGGTAATGGGAACTCAGACATTGAACACCTCCAGAGATTGGAAGAGGTCATCCACCACTTGCAAGCCCATGGCATCAGGATGAAGCATAAAAAGTGTCTCTTCCATTAAAATGCAGTTGAATGCTTAGGGCATCTAGTGTCTACAGAAGGAAAATAAGCCTTACTAGCAAAGAAAGGCTACTCTGCCACAAAACACACAGCAGTTGTGATCATTTTTAGGACACTGAGTTATTATCGGAAGTTCCTGCCAAACATGGCTACCATCCTTCATCCTCTCCATGATCTTCTCCTCAAAGGCAGGAAGTGGGTTTGGTTCACCCAGTGTTCACAGGTTGTCAAGACTGCTAGACAGCTCTTAACCACATCCACGGCGCTTACACATTATGACTACACCTTACCGCTAAGACGTGCTGCTGATGCTTCATCATATGGGCTTGGGGCAGTCATTTCATATGTGCTCCCAAATGGAACTGAGCAACCAATTGCCTTCATATCACGTTCACTGTTGAAGAGTGAGAGAAATTATGCATATATTGAAAAGGAGGTTCTTGGCTCATATTTGGTGTCCGTAAGTTTTACACGTACTTTTATAGGAATAAATTACAGACTGTAGTATATTACATTCCTTTTATAATTAGTATATTACTTCCTGTTTTGTAATGGGCTGCAAGCCCCATGTTTTGGACAATGGATATTGTTAGTCTAGGTTGTTTTACAGTAAGGATGTCTTTGTTCAATTGATTGTGGTGTTCATTGAATTATTAAAAGATAGTTTAATTCTTACAAAAGTAAATACACTACATTTGGCAACAAGGATTGTGATGGTAGTACCTAATTGAGTGTTGGGTGGTATTCAGAAATTTGATCCACAGGTAGAGATCATCACTTTATATTTGGAGAGACTACAGGCAGGTGAGTTTCAGCTTTGCTTACACTAGTAGGACCTAAAGTGAATGGTACCCTACATAGTCTCCTAGCTCCAGTGTTGCTTCAAGAAAAGGACTATGATAGTCTATTGTCTAGTTTTAGGAAGCATTATGATCCTAATCCATTAGTGATTGCAGAGAGATTAGCTTCTACAAGTGTTCCCAGTACTCAACTGAATCAATCACAGATTTTGCAGCAGACTTATGCAGGCTCAGCAATCATTGTGAGTTTGGACTATTCCTAGAAGAAGCTCTGAGGTATAGGTTTTTCTGTGGGGTCAACAATGAGCAAATAAAGAAGAAGTTGTTGGCTGAGGCTGGTCTAACAATGAATCATTCTCTTGAGGTTGCTTTAGTTATGGAAGCTGCTAATAAGAACTCCAAGGAGCTACAGACCTGAAGTCATGCAAGCAGGTGTGGGAGAAATAATGATGAAAAGGATGCCTTTTCTGTGAGGCACAGTGCCATAACTGTGGTAAAAATGGACACATGGCTAGTGCATGCAGATCAAAGTCCCGAGTTCTACCAGTAATATCTTAAATCAAAAGTAGCAATGAGGATATATACTAGTGAGTCAATGACAGTCTTGAGTGAGATTCTTGTCAAATTTTCCCAGCAGCAACCCACACAAAGTTTAAAGCTTTTTATTGTGGAAGGATCTGGTCTGGAATTATTTGGAAAGAACTAGCTGGTGCAGCATTTCCGACTGGATTGGTTCATTATCAAGGTTGTGCTGTGCAATGTCTGAGATCCCTCACTGATCTGTTGTGAAAATATCATAAAGTTTTTGTGGATGAACTGGATACCTTTTCAGGCTAAGCTCTTAGTGGCAAAATCAGCCATTCCTCAATATCATCGATCTAGATCCGTGCCTTTCTCATTAAGAACTTCAGTTGATGAAAAATTGGATTGATTAGAGAGAATAGGTGTCCTTGAAAAAGTGGAGTTTGCAGATTGGGCCACCCCAATCGTAGTGGTGCCAAAGAAAGATGGCTGTGTGAGAATTTGTGGAGATTATAAAATTATAGTAAATCTGGTGCTAGAGATAAATCAGTATCCTCTTCCACGATTGGATGACCTTTTTGCCACTCTAGCTGGAGGAAAGTGTTTTACAACTATGGATCTCTCTCATGCTTATAACCAAGTTACCTTAGATGAGGGCTCACATCAGCACCTCACCATCAACATGCACAGGGGCCTTTATAGGTACACCCCTATGCCATTTGGAGTTGCTTCTGCTTCTGCTATTTTCCAAAACACAATGGATACTGTGCTACAAGTTATGAAGGGTGTAATTTTTTTTACATTAATGATATCCTTGTTTCAGGTGCTACTGAGGAAGAGCATTTGAGTAACTTGGAGAATGTATTGCATAAATTGCAGGCACACAGTGTCAGAGTGAAGAAGGAGAAATGTCAGTTCTTACAATCCAGTGTTCAGTACTTGGGACACATGATTGATAGTGAAGGTATTCATGCTAGGAATACCAAATTAAAAGCTATTATTGAAGCTCCTAAGCCAAAGAATCTTCAAGAATTGAGGTCCCTCTTAGGACTTTTGAATTATTATGGATGTTTTATGCTGAACTTGTCATCATTATTGCATATACTGAATCAAAATGGCAAAGAAGAAAATAGTATCGCCTAACATATTGGTGCACTACAATCCATCACGGCCACTTGTGCTAGCTGGAGATGCGAGTTTATATGTAGGAGCAGTGTTTTCCCATTTGGTAAATGGAGATTGTCCTATTGCTTTTGCATTTAGAAAACTACTGCTGAATGAAAGAAATTATTCCCAAGTGGAAAAAGAAGCATTATCACTCCATTTTGGAATCAATAAGTTTCATAAGTATCTTTTTGGGAGACTTCACATTAGTGACTGATCACAAACCTCTTATCACAATTTTGGGGTCAAAGAAAAGTATTCCACCAATGGTAGCTGCTCGACTTCAGCACTTGGCTGTGTTTATCGATCAGCTTATTCTTGTGACATTCAATTTCGAGCAACCACAGCACACTAAAATGCTGATTGTCTCTCACATTTACCACTTCATTCAATTTATGCTGGAGAAAGTGTGTCCGATGCATCAGTTTTCAACATCATTTTGTTGAATAGTTTACCAGTAACTGCATAACAGTTAGCAGCCTCTACTCGTACAAATCCAGTACATAGTCAGGTGCATCACTATACCCAGAGGAGTTGTCCTGGTAAAGTCTCACCAAACTTTCAACCTTTTGACAAGAATGGAGGAGTTGATAATGGAGCAGAGCTGTGTACTCTGGGATACCAGAGTTGCGATTCTTAAAAAACAGAGATAGAAGTTACTTGGTGAAATTCATAAGAATCATCCGGGAATCATAAAGATGAAGGTAGTGTCAGGAAATTATTTCTGGTGGCCAGGTCTCGATAAGTATATTGAGTCACTTGAAAAAGGTTGTGTGGATTGCTAAGCTATGAGGAACGAACCTCCAATTGCACCACTTCACCCTTGGGTATGGCCATCCAAGCCATGGCAATGGGTTCACATAGATTTTGCTGGACTGTTTCTAGGTGCAATGTTCTTGGTAGCTGTAGATGCACACTCAAAGTAGCCAGAATCTTTTGTGATGTCTACTGCAACTGTTACCAAGACAATGATTGTATTAAGAGTTATTTTTTCTGCACATGGACTCCCTGAGCAGATCATATCTGATAATGAACCACAGTTCATTTCTTCGGAGTTGTCGGACTTCATGAGTGAGAATGGAGAGAAGCACATTTGCAGTGCTCCCTACCATCCTTCTACAAACGAACTTGCAGAAAGGGTGTGTGCAATCTCTGAAACAGTCTCAAAGCAAGCTTACGTTCAGGAAGATCACTAAACCAGAGGTTGTACGATTTTCTTTTCACTTATCATACTTCACCACATTCTACTACAGGTGTTTCTCCTAGTGCATTGTTTCTGAAATGGGAAATTCACACCAGGTTCAATCTCCTTAAGCCCAGTCAGGAAACTAAAGTTCTTCAAAAACAATCTCAGCAATAGTAAGGCCATGGCCGTCATGCTCAAAGCAGACAGTTCTTCCTTGGACAAACCGTTATGGCCAAGAATCTCTGACCAGGTCCTGATTGGATAATTGCTGATTGGTTGAGAGGTTGGAACCTTTGTCCTACCTAATTGAGACTAAAGTTCATGGTTTATGGAGACATCATGTGGATCTCCTCAAAGAATTCATTGAATATGAGCAACCTCTGTCAACATTGATTACTCCACCTGTTAGTGATCACAGAGGTGCTCCATCCGAAGTAGATGACCTTGGTAATCAAACAATCATTCCTACTCATGCATCATCATATGAACCTAGTCAAGAACCTGAGATTAACATGGACCCTGTGACAAATCTGTCTACAATACGTGATGATTCGATATCATAAGAATCACCTTCTACTGTTCCTGTTCGAACTTACCCAAGTAGAGATCATCGACCTCCAGACTATTTCAAGCCACAGACGTGATTGAACTGATAATGTCTGTTGCATGAGTATATAAACATGTTCGCTAAGTGGAAGGGAGTGTAGTATATTGCATTCCTGTTGTAATTAATATATTACTTCCTGTTTTGTAATGGGCCGCACGCCCCGTGTTTGGTTGCAACAATGGGCCATTCTGTTGGGTCATAAAACTATGACATCAAATTTTGTTACTCAGTGGAACATGGAAATGATGATGCCCTTTCTTGCTTGCCCTTGCCAGAAGAAGATGAGCAGTCCTTGGAGACTAAGATATGTAACATCCGATGCTGCTTGTGTCCTCTCAAGAAATCATGGGAGCCACCTGGCGAGACCCCATCCAAAGCAAAGTATTATCATATTGTCTTAAAAGTTGGCTAATGCATGTTTTCCAAGACATTTCAATCTTACTGGTCAAAGACTGCTGAATTCTCTGTGAAGGAGGGCTGTTGGTTTTGAGTAGGACGTGTTGTGATTCCTCAGAGTTTGCACAATGTGGTGCTAACTGAACTGCACAGGGAGTACAAGGGGTTGTCACACATGAAGGCACTGGCTCACAGTCACTTCTGGTGGAAAGGATTGAATAAGAACTTGGAAGAGTTGGGAAGGTCTTGCTGTGCTTGCTTGGCTGTGAAGCAATCACCAGAAAAAGCTCTGTTATATCCGTGAATATGGCCTGATCATCTTGGTAGCAACTTCATATTGATTTTTCAGGCTCATTCCTTAACTAATCATTCCTCATTGCAGTGGATACATATTCAAAATGGGCAGAAGTAGTAGAGATGGCACATACCACCACTGCTAAGACTATTGTCGCCCTGAGAAACTTGTTTGCCACACATGGCATACCTGAGCAGATAGTGTCTAACGACAAGCCCCAATCTTCTGATTTTGAGGCATTTACGAGAAGAAAGGAATCAAGCATTCACGATCATCACCTTACCATTCAAATTCAAATGACTGAGCAGAATGGTTTGTCAGGACATTCAAGGAGGGCATTAAGGCTGCTAAGAATGATGGCCCTACTCTAGCTCATCGGTTGGAGAACTTCCTTCTCTCTTACCATACCACTCCACACACGACAACCAGCACTACGGGTAGAAGTTTGCCATCTCCTGAGACCAGATGTGGAGTGACGAGTTGGTTGGCAGCAGTCCCAGCAAAAGATTGATGACCAGCATGATTGGCAAGAGAATTTATTATGGGTCAATCTGTGATGGCTAAAATCTTTGGCTCTGGGTCTGCCTTGATGCAGGATTCATCATTCAACAAATAGGACTTCTGACATGTCATTAATGTTTGTGATGGCTGACTATGGAAGCATCATGTTGATCACATAAAGGAGTATGCAATACCACACGAGACCACAGTGGAAATAGAGTCTAACAGAGTATCACCACTCATGGAAGTTATTCTGACTGTTTTACATTCACTAGCTAGGAATGCCATATCCGATCCATCTCCTCCGAGAAGAGACACACCACTACCCGCTGGTCGAAAACAATACAACCCAAGTACTCCCAGCGAGATTACTATCATGATAAACCCTCATGAGGAAGGAGTGTAATAACTTGAACTATGAACCTTGACTATTATTAGTTAACTACCCATTTGTTAATCTCTTATGTGGTGCATAGGCCAGGATATGGGCCAGGGGCCTAATAGAATGCACCCAGTGCTGTTGTATGTTGAGGGTTGTCTTGGAGCTCTGTTCTAGGTTTCCCAAGTAATATAATTTGACTTAAGATATAACAGAGAATAAAGGATTAAAATAGTGTTCCAATGACTACATTTGCAGAACAGATTAAAATTATTTTCTATTCTTCGGTTAGAACTGATTGTTCCATTTAATAGAAAGAAATCTTTAAAAGTTTTCATATTCATTGAAATTATATGAATGCAATGTTCCATAGAATATTAAGTGTATTGATCAGCAAATTCTTTAATGTAGTAGAAACAATTGAATACAAATGGTAAGGTTTCATGAATCAAATATCAGCAGACACTGACCATGCTTGTGCTCTTATACATACAAATACAAGCACATCAACTTGTGCACTTTTTCAATCCTGTTTTTTTCCACTATGTAATCCTGAAATTGTTGCATATTATTATTGATTCTGCTACTGTTGTTTTTTTTTTAATTATTAGATGATGCAATATTGTCACAGATAACTGAAAAATTATCAGAGATATTATACTTTGAAGGATGATTATGCGGTTAGAGACCTGAGTAATTTGTGGACTTCATAATAGTGATGATGTCAAGCAAAATCAGGAAGAATGATGAATCATTAAATCAGAAAAAAAAAACACCCACACGAGTAAAAGTAGTAGCACAGGAAGAGAAACACTACATATTGTCACATGATCATGTACATACAAGGATAATAAGATTTTTTTAAAATAGTTATGGGATTTCCTTCCTTCTTTCTTCTTCTACATCTTGTTATGTTTTGTTGAACCAGTTTGTCTCTGGCTTTCACGAGCTGTCATTCCAACCAATTTGAACACCAACATCTCAATGGTTCCAAGAGGTAATTCGACCAACAAGCAAAGAAGTCCAGCTATTGCATAAGATAGAACAACAAATCCAATCAAGAAGAAAGCGATAGTTTTATCAGTGTAGTGGAATGATTTCTGAAACTGACCATATACCATAGTCAGCACCACCGGATGGACAAGATAAGCATTGAAGGTCATTCTAGACAAGGGTGTCCATATTTTCATGGATAAAAAAGAGTTGATGAACCACCCATAGCCATTGTGACAGCAAAAAACCACAAGAGCCATACCAACTCCCCACACAAAGCGGGAGAAAGTAATGTACATGACATTTTCAAACTGTGCAGGAGTGTGGCCATGCCAAGTGGAGTACAGGCCATACACAACTGCAAAGGAAATCAAACCTGACACTACCCACAGAAGAAGGTAAGCAGGAACATTTTTTTTCCGACCAAAGGGCAGCCGAATTCCTTTGTACAGGATGTATCCCAAGACCATCCCTACAAGGTAAGGCTGAATACGACTCCATGGCTTGATATACACCAGGTCAGAAAACAGTGAAGGATCAGTATGTCCAGTGTAATTATATGCTACTATTGCAAACACATTAGATTGAAAATCATATATTCCAGCAAGAGTGGCAGTGACAATAAAGCTTCCAAGCAGCAATGCAGCAACTATCACCATGGCAAAGGGGAAGCTGTAATAGAATGGGATCAGTATAAATGGAGATATGATGTAGAATTGCATATCATTACCAAGATACCATGCCCAACCCATGCATTCTTCAGCCATTTTCCAAGGATAAAGGTTATTAATGTATAAAAGATTAGTCCACCAATATTTAGGACAATTACTAAACACAGAAACTCCAAAGGAGATGGATGGAGAGTAGACAAAATGGTAGTAGAGTAGCCAGGAAAAGAATAGAACAAAGGCATATGTAGGAGTGAGGCGAAGATAGCGATGAATATAGAACATTAAGAAAGGAAATTGACCATTCTTCTTCTTCATTTCACGGAGTGTGAGATAAGCAACTAGTACACCACTGAGGAAGAAAAAACTATCTACTGAATAAAATGCATTTCCCACTGCTTGGAAGGAAAAACGTGATAAAATAGGAAGTATCATTAATTGGTTATCCACTGTCCCAGGAATTGCAAACCAAATGTAGGTATGGCCAAGGATCACCCAGAACATACTGATGACCCGCATTCCATTCAAACTAGTGATAACACTAGGTGTCTGTTTGGTAGCAAAAAGTGTAGGAACAGTCTTGAAGAGAGAGAAAGCAGTCAAGAACTCGTACATCCTCACGCTGTGCTTATCGTTTTTCACTTCCTGCTGAACAAGTAGAGGTGTTTTCTCATTAGCACTACTTCCAACACATGAATTAATATTGATAGCATCGTCAGACCCATTCCCTTCAAAATAAAGAATGCTTTGAAGCAGCACATCAACAAGTGTTCCGACCACCACCATTGATGCAAGCACCAATGTCACCACTATCATGGCTATGGCCCCAGCACTGTAGCTTTGTTTCTTAGAGTCCTCACACTTGATTTTAGTCTCATTAGTTACTAGTATTCCAGTCTTGTTGATGAGCACAGCAATATCAGTGTTGGTGCAGAACTTAGGTACACACAAACCAACCTGCCAGCTCAATGGATATATTGTAAGGTTCACTTGATTAGCAAGGCAGTACCCTGTATAATTATAATTAAAGCATTCATCATATGCACCATCTAAAAATAGGTTACCAGATAGTAGCCCAGCTCCTTGTTTTCCTGTGGCATCTATGAGAGGCAATAATTTAGTTGATACTGGGAAGGCACTGGATGAATTATCTCTCAAGCCAGGGAATAGATAATCAAGAGATTCCACACATCCTGATGATAAATTTATCTCCCACAGTTCAGGTAGGTACTTGATCCATAGGTGCTGGAGAGCGTCCTGTGCTTTGTGAAGCTCCTTTACTAAGTTTGGGTTCTCACGGAGGGCGTCCTGGTGGGACCTTACCACTTGTAACTTCTGCGGGAGTTCATGGTAACCCTGAGATTTGACCCTAGGTAGGAGAAATACAGCTTGGAAACTCAAAATAATGGGTAAGCACCAGATCCGGGACAGCTTCAACGCTACCATTGATTTCCGCATCCAGTGCTACCGGAGTAAACAGAAGAAAAGTTGTGGTTGAAAGATTTTTGGAACACTTTTGAGTTTACCAAATTAATTTTTAAAGGGAAAAGATCGGCTTCAGGGCCAATAGTAACATAACGTGTTGGGTCCAAAATAGAAAAGAGGGGAAGTATTTTAGTTGGTAGTGATTGTTAATTATGCTGTTGCTTCAGGCGTTGTTGTGTCCGTGTTGTTATTCTTATCATTATCATTAGTAAAATCTGCCTTCAGTTTGAGAGGAGATAGCAATTACACCACAATATTGCTAAAGCATTTTCTTATTTATTTCTCTTTTTTAATTTATTAATTTTATGCCTTTCACCTTTTTTCTTCTTTTTTTTTCTCTCCTCAGTTTATTGAAATAAAAGCAAGATGTGCAGAAAATACTACACCATTTTGGATGACCAATAAAAAATATATAGTTAATACAAGTTAGATAACCCTTTCCAAGGTTAAATCATGCATTAATCAGTCAGTTGTTTTACTATATGCATTCTGAAAAAGCTCAAACATGGAATAGATGTTAGGTTATACTTCTTTGTCCCCCTCAAAGACTAAAATGAAAGCATGCCTGAGTTGAGGAGACTTTATATTTTGGATAGAATATATACTCTCTCACTTCAATGTGTGCTTTTTGTTGAGCTTTCATGTTCCTTGCAAATTAACTCTACTGCTGCTATGTCCTTAGTTTTGTAGTACTTGGTATCATATTAGCAACCATGAGTGCAATTTTTTTTTTTTTACTAATTTCAATGGGGCATTATCAAATTTTGCATTGCCAGAGAAATCTAATTGGAAACAAATTAGTAGTAATGATGTATAATGCAAATAAATATCTAGATACTGCATATGTAACTTTACCAGTTGGTCATGGTATCATAGCTGTCCCAGTAAGACTTTTATGAAGTTCTAGCTTTCCATCCAAATCTTTATCAACAATCTCTTTTAATAAAGATCAGACTTACACAAACCAAACATTCATTCCATGTTTGAGCTTTTTCAGAGAATATATAGGAAAATAACTCATTGCTGTATAATAACATCGGAAAGGTTATATAATATGAATGATACATTTTTACAGTCATCGAAAGTGGCGTTGTATTTTCTGCTGATTTTCCTTTATTTCAATAAACAGAAATAAGAAAAGAAGACTAAAATGAAAGACAAAAGAAAGGAAGGAAACAAGAGTGGTCCTGCACTAAGACCTGTGGCAAATAATTGCTATATATCTGATTATGTGATATATATATATATATATACATACTAGCAGCATATATCCAGCGTTGCCCGGCCAATGTCAATATGAAACATTATAGAAGCCACTCAAATTTCGGCCTGGTTGATCCTTTAATTAGCTTCTGGCAGCCAAAACAACTTTGTGTGGGTTTGGCTGATACCAAAGCACACCCACATTCAGTTATTAATGCTCACCCAATTACTTGGACTCCATATGCTAAATTTCTGCCTGATTGACATAAATCAGTTTTTCGTAGGCATAATGATGTCCTATGGGTTTGGCAATGACCGGATCACACCCATTGACACACAAACACATGATTAATAATCCAGTTGCTTAAAACCTCATTCCAAATTTGAGTCTGGATTAGCTTTTAATAGCCAAAACAACTTCCAGTGGGTGTGGCTATGGCCAACTCACACCCATTTGTGATTAATAATTCTTTTCCTGCTACTTGCAGACCACACACCATCTATGATTAACATTTTCCAGCCAAAATAACTTCCTGTGGGTGTGGCTATGGCATAACTGCACTAATTAACATGTCCACATGTGTTTAATAATGCTAACCCGGATTCTATAGAGCACATGCTAAATTCAGCCTTTTTGGTCCCAGTGTTTGGCCATGATGCCTAGACACATACATATAAAATTGCATACATACTTACGAACCAAAATGTATATTAAAATAGGTTCGTGAATCTAACTCCTTAGGTCCAATCTTTATTCAGAAGTTCTTTTTTTTTTTTTTGGTGGCACTTTTTTTCTTTACAAACTAATGGGAAGTGGTGTAGCAATGAGGGATCCTACCCATGTTACTCCTAAAGTCAATTTGTGTATGCATACCATGTATTAACATGTTTTAAGTCTGTCACTTCAGAGTTTTTAATGCCAAAATACATTTTTGGTGTTTTTTTTGCCTGACATGGACACAAAAGTGGGTGTGGTCATATACATGTACTTAAAATATTCCCCAGATTAAATTGATTCCAAATAAATATGGGTTCATGGTCTAACTCCTTAGGTTCAAGTATTTCTGCTGATAAACCATTTTTCACATTTTTAGCCTTACACAGGAAAAGGAAGAGGTGTGGCCAGGTGGGACCCAGCCCATGTTACTCCGATAGTGAAGTTGTATAAGCATACCACATTTTAAATCTGTAGCTCCAAGGGCTTTTCTTGCAAAAATACCTTTTTTTTCTTTTTTTTTTTGTGTGGCTTTTTCTTGTTACCATGGCAACCATTTTCAGAATTTTTTTTTTAGCCCGTGTTTTAAGTTGGGTCAAAATCTATCATCATGCCAAGTTTCAGAGAAATTCACCCACAGGTTTGGCCAGAATGATAGTACGAACATGCAGACAGACATACAGACATTACATCTCCTTATATATATATATGTGTGTGTGTGTGTGTGTGTGTGTGTATATATATATATATATATATACTAGCAGCATATACCCGGCGTTGCCTGGCCAATATCAACATGAAACAGTATAGAAGTCACTCAAATTTCGGCATTGCTGGCCCTTTAATTAGCTTTGGGTAGCCAAAACAACTTCCAGTGTGTGTGGCTAATACCAAACAACACACATTGCCACACCCACATGTACTTAATAATGCTCACCCAATTACTTGAACTCATATGCCAAATTTTAGCATGAGTAGTCCATAAATGAGTATTTGGCAGGCATAATGATATCTTATGGGTGTGTCCAGGACCAAACAACACCCAGTGACACACACATATGTGATCAGTATTGCTCACCCAGTTTCTTGGAAGTCTCATTCCAACTTTCATTCTGGTTGATTGTTTCATTAGCTTGAATAGCTAAAACAACTTCCTGTGGCTATGCCAGACCACACCCATATTTGGTTAATAATGTTTTCCTTGGTACTTGGAGACCACGCACCAAAATTTTGCCTGATTGATCTCTGATTAACTTCTTTTTCTTTTCTTTTTTTTTTTTTTTTTTTTTTTTTTTTTAAGAAAAAAATTACTTCCTGTGGGTGTGGCTATGACCAAACTGCACCCACTACCATGCCCACATGTGTTTAATAACACTCACCCAGGTTCTAGGAGAGTATATACCGAATTTCAGCCTTTTTGGTTCAAGTGTTTAACCTTGATGCCTAGACACAAACATACTTACAAACCAAAAAATATATATAAGTGTGTTTGCTGATCTAACTCCTTTGGTCCAAACGTTATTCGGAAGTTGTTTTTTTTTTTTTTTTTACGCACCAATGAGAAGAGGTGTAGCCAGGAGGGATCCCACCCATGAGAAGAGGTGTAGCCAGGAGGGATCCCACCCATGTTTCTCCCAAAGTCAAGTTGTGTATACATACTATATGTCAAGTCTGTCGCTCCAAGTGTTTGTTTGGCCAAAGTACCATTTTGGGCCTCTTTTGGGCCTGACATGAAAACAGAAATGGGTGTGGTCATTTCCATGCACTTGAAACATTCCCCAGATTATATTGATTCCACATATATATATATATGGGTTCAAGGGTCTAACTCCCTAGGTTCAGGCGTTATGGCTGAAATACCATTTTTGACATGTTTTGGCCTTATACAAGGAAAGTAGGAGGTGTGGCCAGGTGGGACCCAGCTAGTGTTACTCTGAGAGTGAAGTTGTATATACATACCAAGTTTTAAATCTGTAGCTCCAAGGGCTTTTCTTGCAAAAATACCATTTTGGGCTTTTTCTTGTTTCCATGGCAACTATTTTCAGAATTTTTTTGCCCATGTTTTAAGTTGGGTCAAAACCTATCATCACGACAAGTTTCACATAAATCCACCCACAGGTTTGGCCAGAATGATGACAGACAGACAGACAGACAGACAGACAGACAGACAGACAGACAGACAGACAGACAGACAGACAGACAGACAGACAGACAGACAGACAGACAGACAGACAGACAGACAGACAGACAGACAGACAGACAGACAGACAGACAGACAGAGTTAGATATTTATTTTTATTATTATCATATTTTAAAAGTAAAGGTATTTATTCATTTTTTCTTCTCATCCCCCCCCCCCCCCTTTTATGAAATGGACATCTTACCCATTTTTTTTTTCGTTTTATTTTGTTTTTATTTCATTTCCTGCTACTACGTGTACCCGATAACTTCACCCCCAGAAGAAACAAAATACCTCATGGGTTTAGCTTGAGGAATGGCAAAACTAGTGCGGATTGTCCTCATTCTGGAGTTCTTCCTTCTGTGCGTGACTTGTCTTTGGTCAACAATTTCCTGCGATGGAATGGTCCAGCATTCTTCCAACCTCCAGGAGAAAGAGAAGATGCCTGAAATGGACGTCATGCGTACAGCTTTGAATGCTGTGGAAGATCTGTGGACAGTCTATTTGACTGCGCAACTTGACCAATCCAACTCGGAGAGCACACACAATCTGTCAGAGGAATGCCTTGACTCTGCCAGGCATATTCTTGAATATCACAGTTACTCTGTTAATAATGTCACCATACCTGGACCAATGGTAATCCCCCTCCTTGATGCAACTGGAAGGCAGGGACCTGGATTGCTAACTGGTAATACCAGAATGACAGGTTCCTTTGACGAATGCTTTAACTATAATTATACTCAGTACTGCTTTGCAAATTCTTTATCTCCAAGTCCTGAAATAACCAAAAGGGTTGAAATCCCAGATCAAGTTGTCTGGTCATTAGGCCTGTGTGCACCTAAAGGGTGCAATACCTTTGATATTGGTTTTCTCATCAATGAAACTGCAGTGTTGCAAGCAAAACAGGGAACTATTAAATGTATTGATTCAAGAATGCCCGACTATAATGCTGGAGCAATAATTATGCTAATTATTACTAGCATCTTTGTACTGTTAATTATGGTGGGAACAGTAGTAGATAATATACCAATGATTTTTGCTCAAAATTCTGTTGAGAAAAAGCACGTTAATAATAGAAGGCCTAGTTACTGTGATGGTGGGCCAGTTAACAGTTCAGAAACAGATAAATATTCAGATTCTGAAAGAGAACCCTTGGTGGACCAGAAAAAGAAAAATGCCAAGGGTGGAGTGAGGCCGATAGAATTTCTCACTGCCTTCTCTCTTTTCAAGACTGTGCCTGCTCTTCTTTCTACCAAGCAGGCACCTCATGTCATCACGAGCTTGAATGGAATGCGGGTCATTAGCATGTTCTGGGTCATTCTTGGCCACACTTATGCCCACCTTGCTTTATTCGAAGCAGTCGTAGATAATAGGGCAATAGCTCTGGATGTCTTCTCACGTCTTTCTTTTCAGGTTGTTACACAAGCCTATTTTTGTGTGGATAGCTTTTTCTTTCTCAGTGGTGTTTTACTGTCCTACATTGTTCTCCGAGAGATGAAAAAGAGGAATGGTCACTTCCCTTTTGTTCCTTTTTATCTTCATCGCTACCTCCGCCTGACACCTACGTATGCCTTTGTGCTGTTCTTTGCTTGGTTTCTCACGGCTCACATTGCGTGTGGCCCAAGGCTCATAGATAATTTCTACAACGATGCTTGTAGTTCATATTGGTGGACAAACTTACTCTACATCAACAATCTCTATCCCTGGAAATTGTATGATCAATGTGTAGGCTGGACTTGGTATCTTGCAGCCGATACACAGTTTTACGTTATTTCTCCTGCAATTATCATCGCAGCTTATTATTTCATTCCAGCTGGTATCATAATTGCTGGACTGATTCTGACAAGTGGGTTTATAGTAACAGCTTACCTCACAGATAAATATGATTTTCAAGCTAATCAATTTTCATTGTATGCTTACGATTATGTATCAAAGCCAGGGACATCAGCAAATTTTGATGATGCTATATATGACAAGCCTTGGTATCGAATTGGTCCCTTCATAGTCGGACTTGCTTTGGGTTACATTATCTACAAGAATTATAAACTTAAGTTCTGTCACATTCTAAATTCTATATTGTATGGAATGATGTGGGCTATCGCTGCCTTTGTTGCTCTTTGGCTAGTTTTTGGACTATACTTTACCTGGCACGGCCATGTCCCTACAACCACTGAGAATGTCATATACATAACCTTCAGCCGATTCCTGTGGGCCTTCTCTCTGGCTTTGGTGGTCTTTGCTTGCCACAATGGCTACGGTTGGTTCATCAACTCTTTTCTCTCAATGAAGATCTGGACACCCCTTGCTAGAATGACCTTTTGTGCATATCTAGTCCATCCTGTTTTGATAAAAATATTTTATGGTCAGCTTCAAACCTCAGTTCATTACACTGACTTCACTGTGGCATGTCACATAGTCGCTTTTGTGGTTTTATCCTATGGAGTGGCTGCATTGCTTTGTTTGTTGGTAGAGCTCCCTCTTGGAACTGTGGAGATACTGGTCCTCAAATATTTTGCTTCAGGTGGTCCAAAGAAGAAACTGGGAACTGTAAGAGCTGATTCAAGTGATACCAAGATTTCTTCCAAGTCCACGAATGTGTGACTCATATTCTACTAGCTGAATATTGACATGATTAATTATTTTGTGTTGCTATTCTGGGTTTTTATTTTGTATGTTCCCTGTAAACATGTAACTTATTTTTTGTTGTTGCTTTTATCAATTCTAATTGTCCTATGCTAAAGTTGTTTAGACTTACAGGTGACAAAATTTGATTGTTTTTCACTATTTTTGCAGACAATTTGAGTGACCAAGCTGAATTTCTAATTGTGAAATAAAATTGGGGGGGGGGGGGGGGGGGGGGTTATTAAAAAATATCCCAAAAGGCAAAGTAGGGGTGCAAATTCAAATTAGAAAGGGTTGGGGGGGGGGGGACTGTGATTTGGTACATATACTGTTTCACTGGAGCTGAGTTGAAATAGCACTACTGGTATTAGGTATCCTAGTGTACTCAGGGTAGCAATCTTATAAGTACCTGCTTTTCTTGTGCCACCATCCATCCTTCCCTAGCTTCATTTTAAATTTTTTTAAAACTTGCATACGCAACTTGTCTTCTGCAAAGCTTCAAGTATTAGCTAAAAAGTATTAGCTAAAATTAATTATTTACTCACGAACAGGAAATGCATTTGATAGGTCAATCCAACCAGACCGTGTCCCACTAGCAATATAGTGCTCCTTCATTTTTTTTTGGTTTCCCCTTTATTTCCCCATTTGTGTTTAGGGGGATAATGGCGAAATTGTATTTTATATCAATTGTATTCTTGGACTTCCTAGCTTTGTTGCAGTTACCAGGTACTAAATCTCAGGACATAAAGATGCTCACACAGGAGTTTCTTGAGCAACATTCTCTGCAAGATGACCTCAAAGACAACCCACGCTTATTGCAGGAGTTTCACGAAGCACAGGAAACTCTCCAGCATCTCTGGACTGAAAACCTTCCTGAACTGTGGCGGATAAATTTATCACAAGGATGTGTGGACTCTATTGACTACGCAATTCCTAGTCTAAAGCATCCATTCACCCCAATATCCTCCAAAATATTGCCTCTCTTGGATGCCACAGGAAAGCAAGGAGCTGGGCTACTATCTGGTAACATATTTTTAGATGGTGCATATGATGAATGCTTTAGTTATAATTATACAGGGTACTGCCTTGCTAATCAGATAAATTTTAATTTTTTCGGGACTCTATATCCATTAATCTGGAGGTATGGTCTTTGTGTACCTAAGTACTGCACCAACACTGATCTTGCTCTGCTTATCAATAGTACTAGAATGTTTGTAGTAAGTGAGGATACAATTAAGTGTGAAGACTCAAAAACACCAAGCTACAGTGCTGGGGCCAAAATCATGATTGTGGTTACATCCTTATTTGTAGCAATGGTTGTTGCTGGAACACTTGTTGATGTGTTACTTCAAGCTTTCCCTTTATTTCTAAGTAAGAAGTATAGCTATGCTGCCGATGCTCACTCACCTGATCATTCCAATGGCACTGAGAAAAAGCCTCTATTGGCTCAACAGGGAGATCATGATAACCAAAAAAATAAGGTGAGGATATACGAGTTCCTTACTGCTTTCTCTCTATTCAAGACTGTTCCTACACTTCTGGCAACCAGGCAGGCACCTGGTGTTATCACTAGTTTGAATGGAATGCGGGTCATCAGTATGTTCTGGGTGATCCTTGGCCATGCCAATGTTACCCTGTCGGGTCTTGGGATCATAGACAATCCTGTGACTATAGTGCCTATTTTATCACGTTTCTCATACCAAGCAGTGTCACAGGGCTCTTTTTTTGCAGTTGATACTTTTTTATTCCTCAGTGGTACACTAGTGTCTTACCTCACTCTCCGTGGACTGAAGAAAAAGAATGGCCGATTTTCATTTTTACACTTCTATATTCATCGCTATCTCCGTGTCACCCCTTCTTATGCTTTTGTACTGTTCTTTAGCTGGTCATTGTCCACTTACATAGGGTATTTTCCCTCCTTTCCACAGGTAACATCCCTATTTAGCAAGTGCACTGACTATTGGTGGACTAATTTTTTGTACATCAACAATCTCTATCCTTGGAAAATAGCGGACGAGTGTATACTTTGGGGATGGTATCTTGCCAACGATATGCAATTCTACTTCATCTCTCCATTTATACTGATCCCACTCTATTACAGTTTCCCCATGGCCATGGTTATTGTTGCTTCACTATTGCTTAGTAGCTTCATTGCCAATGCCACTCTTGTTGGGGTGTATGATTACCAAGCTAATTTCCTTGCAATAATTGCTTATAACTTCACCGAAGATCCTACAGAATATTTTGATGCAATTTATATCAAGCCATGGAGTCGCATTCAACCTTACCTTGTAGGGATGGTCTTGGGATACATCCTGTACAAAGGAGTTCGGTTGCCCTTTGGTTGGAGAAAGAATGTTCTTGCTTACCTTCTTCTGTGGGTAGTGTCAGGTTTGATTTCCTTTGCAGTTGTGTATGGCCTGTACTCCACTTGGCATGGCCACACTCCTGGACAGTTTGAAAATGTCTTGTACATTTCTTTGTCCCACTTTGTGTGGGGAGTTGGTATGGCTCTTGTGGTTTTTTGCTGTCACAATGGCTACGGGTGGTTCATCAACTCTTTTTTATCCATGAAAATGTGGACACCCTTGTCTAGAATGACCTTCAATGCTTACCTTCTCCACCCAGTGGTGGTGTCTATCTTATATCGTCAGTTTCAGAAAACATTCCACTACACAGATATTACTAATGGTTTCTTCATGATTGGGTTTGTGATTCTATCTTATGCAACAGCTGGTCTTGTCTGCCTGTTAGTCGAATTGCCTCTAGGAACCGTTGAGATGTTGGTGTTCAAAGTGGTTGGGATGACAGGTCGTGGGAGCCAGAGGAAAGAGAGGAAGGTGCAGTACATCAAAGAACATGATGAAGTTCTGATCAACAATGAAGAAAACACGAAGGATGAAATTTTCACTAAACATAAAGACTCTACTAAAGTATAATAAGCTTGTAATGCATCATTATATTAAATTTTTGTGTAGGCACTTAACAATTAGACCTATTCCAATAGAATGTTGTTTTGTTTTGTTTTGTATTCTGTTTACCTGGGGCATGTCAGGACGCAGGGGTGGATGAATTGATTTAATTACTATTCATTATTGCTTCCCCCAACCGGCTGCATTACTGCCTACAAATTCAACATTCATCATAGCTTTCTAAATGATCAAGATGAGGTTGTTTTCTTCTATGAATTGCAAAATCAAGTTCTATGCTATTACACACACACACACACACACACACACACACACACACACACACACACACACACACACACACACACACACACACACACACACACACACACACACACACACACACACACACACACACACACACACACACACACACACACACTTGTACACCAATTTGGAGGACTTTATGCTCGCTATTGAGGAGTGGTGCTATTGAGGACCACTCCATACCAAGAGATGTGGGCTGGTCACTATTCCTCTTTCCAATGGGAAAGTCTCTAGTTCCGATTCCTGGTCATGATTGTCCCCCCTCCCCTTATTTCTGGTCATGATTGTCCCCCCTCCCCTTATTCCTGGTCATGATTGTCCCCCCTCCCCTTATTCCTGGTCATGATTGTCCCCCCTCCCCTTATTCCTGGTCATGATTGTCCCCCCTCCCCTTATTCCTGGTCATGATTGTCCCCCCTCCCCTTATTCCTGGTCATGATTGTTCCCCCTCCCCTTATTATTTTTTTTCCAAGCTGGAAATTTAATGGATTCAAAAGTCATTATGAGACAAGTCATAGGGAAGTGGGTTTTTGGCTGGAAATTTCCCTGCCTGTTTTTCCTACTGCAAAGCTACAAAACATCTTATTGTTTATTCAGGAGCAGTCCTTGCCACTACCAATTTTTTATCTTCAAATTTTTGCTCAGTATCTGCTTACTTTAATATAATCTGGACACTTGAGACAAATCCACAACTAATGTTATCATCTAAATCAATCTTGAAAGCTTCTTGATGTCTCAAATTCGATATCAATTAACTGTTGTTATCTTATTAGAATTGAAGAAATTCTCAAAATGTGTATAAAAGCTACCTGATCAACTCTTCAGAAGTACCATGAATAGCATTCAAAATACACTTCCACTAAAAATTGTAATTGAAAATGTGCTCACACACACACACACACACACACACACACACACACACACACACACGCGAAAAGGGAGGGGAAAAACCAAGGGGAAAAACCGAAACAAAACACTATCAGGGGTAATTGAACCACTGACCTTCAGCTTGAGATGTGTGCCCAGCCATCAGGCCATGGCTCTTTCCCCCCCCCCCCCTTTTTTTTTTGTTTTTGGCATAAAGAAATTGAATTCCTTTTCTCCCACCTGTGGCTAATGAAAAAAAGAGCATATTATCTCCACAGGGTTTAACTACACAGTTAAGAAGAAAAAAATAAAATTATAATAATTCATTTAAATGGGCCCAAACTGTGGGAGGAGATAGGGAACAGACAAACATGGAAAATACCTGTAATTCTCTCTTGCATAACCTCCAGCCCTGTTAGGATTATAAATGTGATCAACTAATGACACTAAATAATCAGTGTCTGATCAGTTTGTATAGAACTTATAAGTCCCACTCCTGATTGTTGCAGAGTCATGTGACTGTTGTGGTGAATCATGTGACTATAGTGTGGGGTTCTCCCAACAGAGATCCACAACACAACACACATGCAAACACAACCAACACTAGACATGAATTATTTTCTGGTTTGAATATGCTTATTATCATAACATTTTTATATACACAAAATTATACAATGCACTTGATAGTGGTGATGATATATTTTAAGATGTGGTCATAGTTTGATTTAATTAATTTTTAATTAAAACGTCATCTGTGTGAGCATAGGTGAGTGTCAACACTCTGTTGAATTCCCCTTGCCATCTCTTGTGATGGTCAATAAAGGAGAACTACCACGAGAGATAGGAACGTCCAGAGAAACAGCTTGATGAAGCTTGCAGCTTTCCGTAACCTTGGCCTCTGGCAATGAAGACACAGTGTGTTGGACTCTCCCAGTACACACACTACCAGTAGTGACCTCGTGCAGATCAACGGGCACAGCAGATGGACCATGAGACAACGCACTCCCTCCAGTCGCTGCAGGAGGACTCTTCCTCCTCCACTTACCCATTTCTCCTGCACCTAGCCCACATTTATCACTAGGAGGTAGTAAAAGTGATGTTGTTGGTTTTTCTGATGACAAGGAAATCGACCCCTTATTTGAAACATTATCTCTATCAACTTCTTCATTTGTACTTTTCCCATTACTCTTGTGATCGACAATGCGTGTGCCATTTGCAGTAGAGTCTGATTTTGATCTCTGTGACACTGAACTCAGTCTTGGCATATTCTCGGCCATTTCTGAAGAGGTACATTTAGAGATATCTGCTGGCTTAGTTGCTCCAGGGTCAGCAGCTGCATTTCCCCTTGGCTTGTCCAGCTCCATGGGGTCCTGGTCATGAGGTGGGGCAGGTGGGGCAGCTGGGTGGTGGGAGTGTGAGGTGTGATGAGTGCGGAGGACCAAACTGAACAAAGAGTAAGAATGAAAAATAAAAATAAAAAAATGAATCATTTCTTTTAAACGATTGTCACAATTGATTGCAAGGTGAACTAAAGGGGTCAAGGTTCGATTACTAATGTGAATGCAATCAAAGCTGAGGTTCATATTTTCATACGTGCACACACAGCACACACACCCACCCACAAAGACTAAATGGTTTCACAGGTATGCTGTCACTCTAGCTCTACAGTCAGTCAAACTCTACCAGTACACAGACTCACTGATACATACATAAAAGAACTTTGGCCTCATTAGGTGCCTATTCTAATGCTGTATGTACATGCATGGCCAGGTTGCAATTCTTATAACCACCTGAAGCAACCTTGTGATTATCATATTCCTACACTACGCCAAACTAAAGGTTATATGTGTGACCACCTTGTGTCTGATCAGACACTACACCAAAACACTGCATTACTGCACACCACAGCACCACCTACATACATGATGTCTGATGCCCTCAGCTCTGTCTTGGGTGGTGGGTTAGGGAGCACATAGGACTGGTAGTTGCCATCCTTGCTGGTGTGAGCTGCAGCGAGGACACGTGCAGTGAAGGCACATGTTGATCAGGGTCATTTATAGTCAATCAAGGTAAGGTCACAATGACAACATCAAGGGCATGAGCAATCAAAACCAAACAGTCTAGATATGAATAGTTTTAAGTTATTTCACTCCAATCGCCCATGTCCCACTGTGTGTGTGTGTGTGTGTGTGTGTGTGTGTGTGTGTGTGTGTGTGTGTGTGTGTGTGTGTGTGCACGTGTGTGTGTGTGTGTGTGTGCACGCGTGTGTGTGTGTGTGCACGCGTGTGGACAGAAATATACCGCCATAAATGTCATCAATACATTTTTGGGAACTGCAGTATTGGAGTTCAACAAAACTATTTATCATAGTGACACCGATATAGCAATTAAAAAATAAAATTTAATTTCATTGGAAACCAGCTACATATATCATGTTGTCACACATTCATAATTGTGAGTTACACATTGTGCATGTACATACTTTTATGCACTAAACATGTGTTACAATATAAATATGTATCATGTTGTTCATTATTGTGGTGTGTCTAGAATGCTACACCCATACCACCACCACACACATGACTTGGAGGTCAGTCCCTCTGAGGACCTCAAGTGGTATCAGTATTTCATTGTGACAAACACCAAGGCACTTACAAATCCTGTCCGTGTGAAGACCAAGGTTGAGTATTCTAGCACTCAGGAACTTGTGCACTTCGTTATCATGAGAGCCCTGCTCCTCTGGGACACCTTCACTTTGATCCTATGCGACAACAACCCAAAGAACAAACAACAACAACAACTAGAAAATAGCAACAGTTCACTTCAATCCAAAATGAGAGTACAATACAAAACTTTACCATATTGGTTAGTTTCAACTACTGACAAATTGCTGACCTGGCTCTTGTTGGCTACAAACGTGGTTCGGTAAATTCCCAAAGGAATCTCTTTGTGGGTGGAGACAAGCCTCTGGAATAATCTGTCGTAGGTCTGCAGCTGAAGTAGCTCTGGAGTCAAGCTTGTCTGAGGGAGGGAGGGAGGGAGGGAGATGAATAAGGGATGTGGATGAGGGAGGGAGGGAGGGAGATGAATAAGGGATGTGGATGAGGGAGGGAGGAAGATGAATGAGGGATGTGGATGAGGGAGGGAGGGAGAAATTTATTAATAAAAGATGATGTAACTTTCTCAGATTCAGAATTTCAATAAATTCCTTTTTTTTTAATGATTGCACAGCTCATCTGAAAAGTACTGTGCTCTGTGTGCTCGAGTGCTGATGCTAATTTACTTTCACCAAAGACTTCCTTCCACTTCAACTTTTTAAAATCGATATAATGCAAGGCTGATGATCCTTCCCCAAAATGCTACAATAGAAATTAAGTTAAATTCAGCATTGGGTTGCGTTGAATCTGGATTCATTTTTCTATTTTTAAAAGGTTTCTACTTCCAAGCTTCCATCTGGGCCTCCATCCAAGTTTCTGTCTAATGTTCTCACAGGAGGCATTTTATTTTCTCAGGAAGAAGCACTAACAACATAAAGTAGCTGAAGATAAAATCCAATAAATACTATGAGAGAACTATCCACACAGGTTAGGATGACTATGATGAGAGAGTTATGTCACATCACAGCCATAATGACACAGAGCTACACCATACCGACTTCTGAGGCACGATTGGAAGCAACATAAGACTAGTACGACTACCGAGGAAAAAAGTAGATCAGAGTTTTAAAAAATATAAATAAAAAATTGTCTCAAACAAGAAGTGTATCCCTACGCTTGAGTATTACCTAAGATAAGTAATTAAAAGTTTCACTATTACAGTAAACTATGCACTCTATTGCCAAGTAATGTGCATGTGGAAAATACAACATTATTTTAATCAACTTTCTGCCAGTTAAACTTATATGGTACTGTATGGTATGGTATGTATGTATATATGTAGATGTGTACAGAGTACGACGTGTTTGTCAAAGGCATGCACACAACACATAACAGACTGTTCTTGCTCTCATCTGCACAGATGCCATTTTAAACAGCAAACAATACTATTTTATACCAGAGGAATTTCAATAAAACAGAATGAATATTTACAGCACAGGACCATTTTAATGCAGATATACATGATATGCATTGTACAGAGCTCTATCTTGAGCCAATTATTCAGGGAGTTAACCTTCAAGAGAACTACTCAGACTTTAATACCTGTTAGTGTGTGCTCCTCATAGCCTGCTGCTTAACACGTAGACATTTATACAACCATAACAGCTAGTTAGGAATAATAAATTAAAACATGAGTTCATGGTTGGAGAAGTGGCATAAAAAAAGAAATTTAGAATGAACACACACACACACCCACCCACCTACCCTCCCCCCACCCCCACACACAAACAAAATATCAACTCAATCTATTGTTTCTTGTATTGTATTAATTACCTTCCAAAGGAAACCAGAGCCAGGCACCTGCTTGCAGCCTAATAGCTGGCGGATCAGGTCAATGATATATGGCTTCACATGACTCTGCTCAAACAAGGAGAGAAGAGAAAATGGCAGAAAGACAGAGAGAGGATGGGAAGAGAATGAGTAGGGTTAAGATAGGATCTCTACATTAATTTTTTTCCCATTTTAAAAAAAAATTCGGTTTGTCCATTTCTTTTAACTTAACATCAAAGAAGGTGAATGGATAGAGGTAACAAGTGTTGGTATTGATACTGAGGATATCCAGGCCATGGCCGTCAGCTAAAATATATCCCACTTTTCTATGAGGTAAACCTTCATATATAGAAAATAGCCATTGTAGGTATATTTTCATAATTTCCCAAGCTATTTACATCTGTAATGCATTCACTCAAAATGCCTGCAATGTGTTACATGTACAGGTTAAGTTGTGATTGTTTGGTGTGAATAGAATTTAATGTTTGAATAAAACCAGAAATTAGGGGGAGGGGGGAATATAGTTTTGTGAATGGCCCTTGTATATATATAATCAGTCAATCCTTCATCTCATAGCAACAACCATAACACTAACTCAATATATCCATTAGACTAATTTAGCTGTATTTCTTTCCTTTTTTTTAAATTGTGGTGAACTTTCTCAGTTTGCTATATTTCCTTGTAAGGGTTCTGGGGAGGTAGCTAGTGCTAGGCATTTTCAATTCCTCAATTTTAAGACAACACATTTGAAACAATTGAAATATCATATCTTAGAATGCTTGTATATTAGCACTGGAAACTCTTCCAGTGCCTTCAATTACAATACCATCATAGCATGAAATATGAGCAATTAAAATTAGGACAGAGAAGTAACAGTGTTTGATGGCCAGTGAGAAAGTGAGCAGGAAAAAAAAAATCAACCAACACCAATCCTTCTCAAGGGAAGATATTTGACTCTTCTGCTAATGATGCATGCATCAGAACACTGGGGCAAGGTGTTGCTCAGGGATAGGGATATTGTTATGGCTGTGGCTGTGGCTGTGGCTGTGGCTGTGGCTGTGGCTGTGGCCAAGCAAATGGCTTCAGTGGCCTGGGAGCCAGGGTTCTGTGGTTGAGAGCCAGAGGAAATGGTTTCAAGCATCAAACAGGGGCAAATTTACCCCATGAGGGGAGGGGGGGGGGGGGGGGGGGGGGGGGGTGGGGGGTGGGAGGAATGACATGAATAGCATAATAATAATAACAGCTCCTCAGATAAATAATTTGTTGACTCAATGAATTAGCAGTGTTTATATTTATCATTTTTTTATCAATACAAATGGACTGTATAGTTTCTTTCTTTATCAAAGTACGTATATTACTATATTTTATGTAAAACCTTGATAATAAATGTGTTTTCTTATCTTCTTAAATTTCCAGAGCCTTTATGATGGCTATGCATTTTTGTATGAGAGAAAGGGAATGAATGTCAAAATGCAT